>OMLB01045775.1:6272-17636 GCA_900302555.1 Myripristis jacobus | reverse complement strand
CCTGGGCCGCCTAGTTCTCTCTTTCTTTTGCGCACACACACACACACACACACACACACACACACACACACACACACACACATTGGAGCCCACGGTCTGGCCAGCACAAAGGACTACATTCATCCCCCTCATACAGTCTCTACTGGTGAAGAGGTCGTCTGAAGCTCCCAAGCTCCCACTCTTTTTTTTGCCTTCTCTCTTTCCTTCTACATCTCCTGTCATTCTCTTAGTTATTCCCTCCCTTCTCTTATTCTGTCCCTCTGCCTCTCTCTCAGTTTCTGCTTCTCTCTCAATTGGGATAAATGCCCTTCCATTCAGGTCCATGCAACTCATATGATCATTAAGCATCATAAATTGTGGTTAACCAGAATGACGATGAGGGCCCCAGGTCTCAATTAGAAGAGACATATTCTCCATTTAGGAAGACCAATGACCTGTCTTTGGCTTTCCATTATGGCAAAATATGGGTGCGTTTGAAAACTATGTGGGAAAATGTGTGTACGTCCGTGTGTTTGTGTGTGCTTCGGACTGCGTTTTACCTCCTAACCCTGAGAACAGGCATTCCAGTGCGGAGGACTCACAGACTAAGTTCACAAAGGGATACTGAGAGAGGCCGGAGCGAACAGAGATCCTTTGTATGGGATGAATGTGGCCATGAGAAGTTTGGGAATGGCATGGTTTGAGAAACATCACAGAGTTGCTTTTGAAAAGCCCCACTGGTTGGAAACCATCTACTTTCAACATATGGGCTTGAGGTTGGCCATATGTCCTTGACCTTGCCTTTGACAGGCAACCGGTCACACCAGACCACAGCCACCACGAGGTGAGGGAGCTCAGGCTAAAAATTGAGCTTTGAATGAGAAAAACAGATTTCCCTTGCACTTACTCATCTCACTTTATCAATTGCTATAAAATTTGTGAGTTAGTCAGCAGCATCCTGGTGGTTAAAAATGAGTACTTTATAACCTGTGTCATCCAGCACCTGTCCTGCTGAAGTGTCCTTAAGCAAGACTGAGTCCTTTCCAGTTCCTGTTGCTCTGCTCTGTAACTCATTTGGCACTCTTTGCACTCAGTTTGACCTTCCCGATGGACACAAACAAAAGGAGAATTTCCCTCTAAAGGCATAAATTATCTTACTATTATTATTACATTACTCTGATGCTCTGAACAGGCTGATTTACACAATAGAATGAACTAATCTTGGCTTGTGAGAGCATGTTTTGTGGTTGTTCCTCAACTGACCTATGGGTGGCATCTTTCTTGAAGCAGCATTCACTTGGCTGTAATACTCCCAGTCTGTCAGTGCTGCAGCTCAACTGTAACTGTTTACACTGGGTGACACCAGATACCTTTGTGCAAGAACATCCCTGGGATTCAGGTGCCAGAGTCCTGACCTGCTCGGGTCTGTCTATCTGATGTAAGGATGTGCACTCACTCACTCACTCACTCACTCACTCACTCACTCACTCACTCACCAACCACAGTGCCAATACTACATATTTACTGTACATAGAAGGTGAAACACAGTATATTTCATGCAGTGTATGAAATTCTTCTTTCGGTTACAATTTTTCTGTGCTCATCATACACATGTTACACAAAATCATGATCGCAACAAATCACATATGCCTGATAATCTCAGTAATGACTGCTGACAATAGTTATAAAATGCAACAAAAACAAGAATGCTTGTTTTACATTAGCTTGTTCTGATCTTTATGTAAACCATGTTTTAAACCCCACTCATAGCTCAACAATAAAACCCATCTAAGCTCTGCACATATATGTACACTCACACATGAATGCACGCACGCACGCACACACACACACACACACACACACACACACACACGCACACACACACACACAGTCAGTGCAAAGCACAACTTGTCTGCTCATCTGCTTCTGATTAGTGACGACATGAGCAATGCCAAATGGGAGATATGGATCTCATTCCTCTGCAGACAAAGCCTCATTCATTGGCAGAAAGCTCAGATGTGGGAAGACGATTCCTGTGATTTGGACCCGGGCCGGTCCACTCCTTGTGGGTCTCATGTTGTCCTGTGAAAAGAGGGTTGTACCGCATGCTATGGTGTGTTTGGCTTGGATGGATCGAGGGATGGATGAAGAAAGGGACAGAGGGATAGTACAAGTTTATATAGTGTATTCTGTTATCCTGTCTGTGCAGTGCAGACAGTCGAGTGTTTCCATTAGACTTGCACAGCTGATAATGCAGCCAATGTTCAATCACCTGATTTTTGCTGTAATGTGAGGAACCTTGAGGGAGTTCAGTGCAATTTACTTCAATTCAAGTGCAAGTACAATGGAATACAGTTCAATTCAGCTCGGTTTAGGTCAGGTCAGTTCAGCTCAGTGTGATTCAGTGCAGTTAATTTCAGATCAGCACAATGCAATTCAGTTTAATTCAGTTCAGTTCAGCTCAATTCAGTTCAGTTCAATTCAGCTGTTATTCATTTCTTTCCGTTTAATGCCATTCAGTGTAAGATCCAGTGCCACAGTGGGCTAAAGTAATTAAACACACATATAACATCACAAAGAACAATTTGTTGCTTGCATTATCCACTGGTGCCCTCGCAACACCGAGCCTTGTTTATTAGCATGTCAAACAGATCTGTGTGTTTTGGATCACATACAGCATATCAGTAATCTTTTAATTAATCCTTTTGGTTTCGAGGCTGTTTTTGGCCAGCCAGCCTCAAGTCAAATGTCAATGACCTGCAGTCATAATCCTGACAGCTGTAAAGACGATGGCACACCTCTGCAGCACAGACAGCCTTTTGATGACAGCTTGCCCATGAACCTTCTTAACTGCTCAGTGTGTGTGACTCACTGTCAGGGGGAAAACAGGTGCCAACGTTATGGTGAACCTTTACCTTTGGGCTCCACCTCTTATGACTAATACTCCAAACACTGACCTCGGCACGCACACACACACACACACACACACACACACTCATACACACAGGTAAGAATACCAATATATTATGCCATGTACACACATACACACAGTCTCTCTCTCCCTCTTCCTCATTGTCTCTTTCTCTTTTCACATTTGTGCCTTTTCATTTATATCCTCATTGAAACAATAACTTAACAATGACATCAACCATGGGATCTACAATGTTTGTAATGTAAGCCACTAGGACGTCCCAGTGTAACACTTGGAGTCCAATAAAGGTCATATTCTGCTCTTTAAACAGTGGTTATCACCATCGTAGAACAATGGCTGTAAAGCTCTTTACAGTAACTACCTCAGGTTTATAGTTTGACTGTTGATACAGTTGCCAAATAATATATTTAGGTCAGAGAGAGAAAGGTTTTGGTTATGAAACTCAGCATGTCCTCAATTTCTGGAAACATTTGCTGTAATATTCCTCATAACATTCTCATTCCCTCGCCCCTAATAACAAAATACAATCATATGAATGCTATTCAGCTGGTGTCATTTTCTTGCTTTGACTGGCTGTAAATTCAGCAGGGTTTGAGGCTGTTGACCCACCGTTCAACTACATCCTGACTAAATACATCCTGATGATGTCTGTGACTGCTTTGTGTCTCTGTTGCTCACAGGTGCGCCATGTCATCAGTCTCACAAAACTCCAAAACAAGGTAATCTCCATAGTAACGTTGCTTCTCGAGTCTCTCTCTCTCTCTGTCTCTCTCTCTCTCGGTCTCTGTCTCTGTCTCTCTCTCTCTCTCTCACACACACACACACACACGCACAGAATCAGAGCAGGCAATCCACCAGCCAAAACGTTTGTGGGTAAAACCATCATAAAGTCATTTCCTCCATTATATTAAGTGCACATTTCTGAGAGGATAAAAGGTCACTGGTGGATTGGTTTCAGATCTGGGAGGCAACTTGGGTCACTTTGGATTGCGCTGTGCACCTCAACCACATTACACACTTGCTTAGGAACTCACTCATGGAGTACAGCAACGACACACCAAGTGTGTGTCATTGTGTGTATTTGTTTGTGTATGACATAAATGTGTGTTTTTACTACTTTTATGGGTCGTGGCAGTGAAAAATCCACAAAAGTGGTTACAAATGGGGACCATTTTCATATGCCGAAAAGGTTTTATTTTGAGGGTAAGTGGTTATGTTAAGGGTTAAGGTTTAAATTACAGTAAGGTTAAGTTCAAGATAAGGTTAAAGGTTTGGCATGTAGTAGTATAGAGTTACAATTAGAGCCTGGGGAATAATGTAAGTTGACTGAATGTTGTCAAAGATAGCTAAACGAAGGTGTGTGTGAATATGTATGCTTGCATGAGGGCGTACCTTCATGTCTATGTGTGGACATGGATGCGTATGTTTCCTTCCAGAAAGTACAGTAACAACCATCTGAGCCCAAACAGGAACTTAATGGTCTACTGAGTCAACCCAACCCTTTATGCTGCACCACCACCAGGTTCTCTGTAATCTGCGAAAACAAGCAAATGTTTTGGGCTTTTCTCTCCCCAGCACTCCCCTCCCTCCGCACCGCATGGAGCAGGGTTCATTTGAAAGGCGCTGTTTGTTAAGGCTTTAGCGGTTAGTAAGTGCTTCCTTTGTGTGGTGGGAGCGCGGAGACGGGGGGTTAATATCTCCCAGGGAGTGTATACAAAGAGGGCCTTCAGCTCCCCTGGCCGGAGAGGGGTGGCTAGATGAATGAGGCCGGGCTGCAGGGCAAAGGTGCCAGGGAGGGCACAGGAGGGTGGGGGCCAGGGGGCAGGAGGCAGAAGGCAAGTGAGAGTCCTGGAGGTCACAAGGGTTTTAGGGCGCTGGAGGGGTTCGGTAGGGCTACGTGATGAAGGAGGCGAAAAGGAGAGGGGTTCACATTCGACAGCCGCCAATAAGGGAGAAGTAGCAGATATGGAGACTTGGGGTCATCATTGAGTGTGAATGGGACAAAGTTTTGACCAAAGTTAACTCGAGGCAGACACTTTACAGCAGTGATGCCCAACCTCGTCCTCAAGAGCCCCCTGTCCTGCAAGTCTCTGTTTCAGCTCTACTCTTGCACACCTGATCCAATTAAGGGTTTAATGCTGATTGGTTGAGACTGAAAAATGAACTGTGTCAGGTGCAAAAGTAGGACGCCAGGAGGTTCTTGGGGACTTCACTGACAGCATTGCTTTACAGCACAGTTGACTGTAGCAGTTCAATGTTGACTTGACTGATCTGTCCATCACAGACATCAGTTGCATGAGTGTATGAAGAATATGCTTTGCTAGCTTAGAAGTCAGAGCAAATTTTTCCCGTTCACTCCCATTAGTGCTGAAAAAAGTGGCCAGCTCACATAAAGATCTGCCGGTTAATACCCAAAGTGTGGTGTGTTCAAAGCTCAAAGAGGTTTTTGGTTCCAAAAATAACCAATTCAGGTTTAATGGAACAGTTTTTCAGATTTTTTTCAGCAAGAATGGGAGTGAATTGGAGTAAATTCTCTTTGATGTCTAAGTTACCAAAGCACATTCAGTACACGCTTATGCAACTGATGCAATGGACAAATATGCTCATAATTGTTCATGAGAAGTCAAAACAGGACCAGTATATGATTGTTTAAGAAGGAGGATGTTGGATGTCTGAGAGGTCTTTCTACTTTCTGCTGTCTGTACCGAGAGCAGAACAGCTTGGATGCCCAGTGGTGGGCGCCTGAGGATTGGAGAGAGTTGGCACCATGTGGAATAGCTCCCTCTGGGCCCTGTGGTCTATGCCACCTTTGGCACCTGGTCAAAGGAGCCAACAACTCGCTGAAGTGGGAAGCAGCGATGCAATCACGTCATCCCAACAGAGCCAAGGCCTTCATGGCATGTGATAACAATCAAAACGGCGTGTAAGAGCCATCTGCTCATCCCCCTGAGAGATAGAGGGAGGCAGGATGAGACAGATGAAGGAGCTAATGAGAACCATTAGAGGTGGGTAGTGAAAATCTGTTCACAAGTTGAAATACTGTTGCTTACAAAAAAAAAATGATCTAAGTGAAAGTTACCATTTGAGAAAGTCAACAATTGCCCAGTCAAAAAAACAAAAAGCAAAAAACAGAAAAGTAAAGAACAAATTTCATTATATTTTTATGTAATGAAATTGCATAAAAATACAAAGACTCTCACTCTCTTAAACTAAAACATGTACAATGTTCTCCCTCCATTTCAGTGTTATAATACTGCAGACAAAGACCCAAACAGTGAAGCCTCTCATTTTTCTACTTTTGACTCCATCTCCTGCCCTCTCCATTTTTGTCTCACTCTCTCTCTCTCAAAGGGTCTCCCTCTCCACTCTCCATCGCCCTCCACCTCCCCACAGCTGCTAGGGACTTTCAAGTATGTGTGTATAAGGGAGAGGAAGAGAAATACAGAGAGACAGAGAGAGAGAGAGAGAGAGAGAGAGAGATGTTTATGGGGAGTGCAGAATTTCACCAACAGAGCTTGATTGTGGTGGGTCAGTGTTGCTCGATGGGGAACAATGGGATTTCTGTAGCAGTTTTGGATCAGATTGATGCTTTTATTTCATGGGAATTTGTGTGTGTTTTGGAGTGCAACATGTGCTGGCTTGGATCATGATACAGATAAACTGAGGGAGAACTTGGCCATAGGGGATAAGTCTTATTTTTTGGATCGTGATTTGGCAGTAAGACTTTTCCAGGTATTGATGTACACAGGATCAATAACACAGTTCACGTTATTTTCCAAGGTGCTTAATTCTGTTCCACTACGAAGCTCCAAGAATAGAAAAAGAATAAAACCTCCATGAAAAGTGCATGTTATTAATTATTTATCACACAATACACATACATTCCAGAAAGCTTAAGTATGTATCCTTTGTTTAAAAAAAAAAAAGCAGGCCATCATTATCTAGTATTTCAAAATTACTCTTGATTCCATCCTCATGTGGATGAAATCATGTTATCTGATCACCTAGCCAGTGATCTAAAATGAGTTTTACTTTCCTGCCAGCGGTAATTTTGTAATGGTGCGTATCTCATGTTGGAATGAAATAATGCCTGTATGAATAATCAGAGGCTGCCTGTGAGGGGTTTGCTGATGTCTCCATCTCCTCTCCTCTGTCACATGCCCATTGAAGAGGGAGGAAGAGGGAGCGAAGAAAGCGAGAGAACTGTCTCATTGAGCTCAACTCTTCCCACGGAACTCCAAGTAGATTCCTGCTGTGATTTAGCCAAACCAATGGTCCCTTTGTGCCCGTCCATCACAGCTCCTCTCTCCCCTGCACACTGCCCTCTCTGTGCCCCGTAGCTCAGGACCAACCCTCATCCCTCTTCCCTGCCCTCGAACTTGTCTTGGACCGCTTCCCTCTCTTCTCCACTTCAGCCACATCCCAACTAGTTCACGACCCACCCCTGCCCCCGCGTGCACAGGTTCCCTGAGGATAAACGTTCTGGACGGTGGCTGGGTTGACTCCATCCAAGGGAAAGTTTGTCCCTTCATAGATTTTAAACTGGTATGATGCATTTGTCCGTACATAGGAGGGGTAATCAAGGATCTGGCAACTGTTTAGTATAAAGGTTATCATATTATTAAAGGAATGCTCCAACGTTTTGGGCAAAATACCTTTTTTCTCACTTACCCAGACTAAGACAAGATGTTTGATACCATTTTCACCTCTGTACATCCAGTGGCTTGGTTCCAAAGGATAGCATTTTGTGACAGCTTTGTCTAAACACCATAAGTCTATGGGAGTTATTAGCCTACCTTCGTCAAAGTAAAAAAAAAAATAAATCTTGCAGCAGCTCAGAGGCTGTCTTATTCACTCAATGTATTCAGTATATTTGATATACTTGCCTTGGAATTTAAAATAATAATAACAATAATAATAATAATAATTATAATGATGCGAGAGTCGTTTCAGGAAAAGTTCATTTGCACTGGATCTTCTCATTCACCTTCAGCGGTGTGCAAATCACTGTGATAGATGAGAGGATATATGCGTTCAGTGGTTACAGTTCCACCATTAACTTCTCTTAAAACGAAAAACATTTCATCATTTGTTACGCTAATGGCTCCCATAGATCGTCGATAGTCTTTATGCTAAGCTAAAACAAAATGTTACGTATTGGAACTGAACCACTGAACGTAAAGAGGTGAAGATGGTAGCCAACATTTTGTCTCAGTCTGGCTAAGTCGGAAAAAAAGTGTTTTGTCCAAAACATTGAACTATTCCTTTAAGGAAGTGAATTAGCTCAAGAAGAGAGACCTACTCCCCACCATGTATATGAGTACATGCACTCCCTGTTGTCCATGTAATATCTCTCTGCTCAGGTTCAAATGACAGGCTTTTAGGTCCAGTCAAAATGGGGAAACAAGTTGTATAACAGTCTTCAAACTGGCTTTGTAAGCTGAGCTTCTCTAACTCAGCAGGTCACATATAATCAAAGATTTTTTAGGCCTATAATGACCCCCTGAGCTTTCAAAGTAGCTTTGGGTTTAGCAGAGACTGACCAGTTAAGATGAAATGAAGTTAAGAACTGGCCTAAGAAGAAGCAGATTAGAAATCCTGTTTTAAATAATCACAGTCACTCCCCTTGCTCAATTTCTCTCTCAATTCTCACTGACAAGCAGCAGACATGAGAAGATTGACTAAACTGGCTCAGTAGTAAAACATACCACTTTGAGGATGGGTGGGGGTTTTGTGAAAGACAAAGAGGAACATTTTAAAATCTATGTCAGCTTCTACATCAGCTGGCTGATCAGAGCATAACTGATTTGCAAAGATCAATCAAATTCATACACCTATGCGGATATTGTCAAAAACATACAGAGTGATACACTTAGAGGGAGAGACAAGTTCAAAAATCATTTGAAATCCTGCAACAATCATCCCTGTTTGATTAAAGCAAGAATACTGCAGTGACAGCGAGTTAGGGTGGCCTGTCAGAGTTGCCTTACAAAGCTGCCCCCATGTAAAACCTGTGTCTTTAACTACGACTGTCCAGTAACAACATGCTCATTTGATTGGGTTGGCCATCAAATAAGGTGGGAATCTAACAGAGCTCAAAATCCCACAGACATGTAAGATTGAATTAATTTAATCATAGACAACCACGGTCTGACTACCATTGCTCTCCCCTATTCTGGAATAAAAAAAGGCTGCCCTAGAGGCCAATACAGAAAACTTCAGACAGTGGTGTGATTAATAAAGGCCCCAGTTCAGGTTCTTGTTAACAATGATACTGAATGCTGAATGAAACTATAAAGAAGGTGCTAACTGCTTTGTGCGCTTTTTTCCCTTGTTAATCTTTGTCTCTTGGTGCTATGTAACACCATCTGAGATGGTGTTATCCAGTGACATCGCCCACCAAGAATTTAATTTAATTTAATTGCAGTGTTACACTCCCACTTTTATTTTACTTACTCCCTCCTCCGTTCCATTCTTAAAGCAGATTTATTTTTTCTATGGGTCACCATAGCAGCATTTATCCCAGTTTACCAAAATGAACCGAGATCAAGAGTGGGAGAGAGAAAGGGCTGAATGATCTCACCCAAGTCGTACAGCTTCAAATATGCTGTTCTAGGCCGATTCAAAGCAGTTCTGTGAAAGAATAATATTTATTCTCTTTAATCCCCCTCTCTACCTCTACACATTCCCCTGCCTACAGAACTGCAAGAGTGTGCCAATAATAGCACCCCTCCCTTCTTTCCTCACTCCTACCGCCCACCCTGCTCTCTCTCGGTCATGTCGGCAGAATGGGTGACAGGTGTTTGGGTAAGACTCCGTGTCAGAGGGCTCAGGAAGCATGTGTAAGATTTGGACAAAAGGGATGTAAAAGTAGTTGGATATACCTGCCTGTGATCTGTGCAGAGATGACCTCAGATAACCTTTAGTTAGAAATAAATAACATGTCCTGTAACTGTGAGAGATTGCAGCTGTGGATAGCGTGTCTGCCAAACAAAATGGAGCTATAAGGGTACCACTGGGTTTGGCTGTTTTCGCTTTGTTAAATTAATTTTCCCTAAGTGCGCCACTGGAAACAGTGAAGTGCTGCGATGAGTATTTCCCCAAAGATTTCTTTCCTTTTCAATTATGTAATACAACATTCCTAATGTGGTGATGGCAGTAATAGACTCGGTTTATGAAACTGTAAAGTGTTATGACATATTACAAATATAACCCTTAGTTTGATATTTCAACACACTGTCGTATGGAACCATTTTCTTCGCTAAGCGAGATGGTCTTCCAGTGAAAATGGTTTTTGGGAAAAGCTTTCCCCTCATTCTTGTGGTCAGAATTGCCTGGCACTGTGAAATGGAGCATCTTACCATGAATTATGATGGAGGAATTCAGCTTGTCTCCAGAATAAAGTAAACAGCATTGAAAAACAGACACTCTCTCTCTCTCCCTCTCTCTCCCTTCCTCTCTCTCTCTCCGTCTTGGGGAAGATTCTGTTCAGTCAGGCAAACATTGCTCAAGATCATTTTTCATCGATGATACAAAGACCTAAGTTTGTTAAGAACTCCAACAGGAGTGAGGTCATTTGCTGTGTGGTTGGGCAGTGAGAGAGTAAGTGAGGAGCTGGGGAGAGTGAGTTCACAGCGACCTGTGCCTGCCCCGCAGCCTTGTTTCTGGTTTTGGGCTACAAGACAGGGAGGGAGGTCAATCCTGCATGGCGGCACTGCATTCCCCTAAACTCTTTGCTTTTTCCTTTCAGACCAGTCTTGACCCAGGTTGTTTCAGGTCAGTTCTTGGTGTCTTTCTTCTTGCTCTTTCCATCTAATTTTCACTTTCTATATTCCTTCACTGATCAGGCATTGTTTCACAAGATGAAATGCTGGCAAACTGTGGCCTCTTTCACTGAGTTTGGACAGTTACTGACTTTTGCTCTTTAAGAAATTGCTGCCCATCCAAGAGTACACATAGGGGCGTGAGTATTTGCTCTGAAGATGTGAAACCACACATCACACCAAAAGTGAAGGAAAACAATGTGCTTTTTGAGGATTCACAGCTCTTGTCTGTCGAGGCGTCATTACAGGAGAGAGGAGAGGTGTAACGTCTAGACTTAAACAAAACAAGACCAGGGTAATTAACAATCTGCAACCCTCCTCTGGATTTGGCAGAGCCACTGAGCATTGGCTAAAGTATGATTACAGGTGTAGGCGGAGGGCGAGGTTTGATGAGTGGCTGTCATGTGGACATCAGCTGGATTAAGCTAATCTCAATAAAGGGCGAGGGTGTGGGATTGTGCCCAGTCAATGTTCTTTATGGGATTGCGGCTGTCTGTGACCATTGTATTAATTTGTAGCAATGGGACGTTTTCTGGGGCAGACATACCTGCCTCTGCCCACGCAAACACAAATATCTTTTACTCATACCTTCCCCTATCACTCCAACTGACTTCAACACATTGGTTACTC
>OMLB01045770.1:8907-21860 GCA_900302555.1 Myripristis jacobus | reverse complement strand
GGTGTAGCTGTGTACATCAGCCTGCTTTTGAGTAAAGACACATATTTCCACCAACGCAAATCTAATTCTAGTTTGGGGCTGGTGCGAGTGCTGATTGGCAATCGACTTGTGAGCCTTCAAAGAGCTGGTTTGCTTTTCCAGTAGATCACCACACATGTCAGTTTATGTCTCCACTTGCGTAGCAACAGAAATGTGTATTCACTGCAACTGTCCTGGGACAGTGAGCAGGATGTGATGGTAAAATGGTCTCCTCACAGCAGCTACACTGCGGCAGTGTTTTCTGCTGCAGACGTGATGAAGGAGAGCCACGTGTTGTGCTCGCATGAGGAAAACGCTGTAAAAAGTGTCAGAGGCTGATATAATCTGTAAACAAGCGGGGGTTAAAATAGGTTAAATAGCCTGATGCTTCACCGCTGTTTTGATGTGACTGACTCTGCTTTTTTATTGAGGTTTTACAGCATTCAGCGGGATCTCGACTGCCTTATTAGAAACACTGATCTGATTGATAATCATGCAGCCAGACATAAGTGGTTCTTTCTTCTACTAATGTGGAACCAGTGTTCCTGGCTGAGAGGCTTTTCCTTGGCTGCTGAAACCAGATTAGGTTCAAGATTAGGCACCGACTCCGAACCAGCCTTCAGACTGGCTTGGTGGAAGAGGGCTGATACAGTGGAGGGAGGGACACCTGTCTCTGTCTGTCTGAAGGGAGGAGCTGTGAGGGTGAATGCAGTGTCATGTTCTCCCTCTCTCTCCTCTCTCCTTCTCTCTCTCTCTCTCTCTGGCTCCATGCCACTAGTTATGCACTTGACAGCACATTAAAGAAAGATAGAGTGATAGAAGGAGAGAGAGAGGGGGAGGGAAGACGAAGAAAGAAAAAAATAAGAAAGACAAGACAGAAAAGAAGACAGAGTGAAAATGAGAACAATTAGGAAAAAAGAGAGAAGAGTGAGAGAGGCTCAGAGAGGGAGAGAGAGGGGGAGAGAGATGTCTGCATTCTGAGTAGCCGCTAAACAAAGTTGTCATTTTTGCAAAAGAGGAGAAGGAAACTGTCGCTTGGATGAGACGTTTTCAGGGGAAAATGTGACAGGAACTATGACACACTCACAGACACGCACACACGCACACACACACATCCACACTCACACACACACACACACACACATACACACTCACACACACACACACACACACACACACACTCACGCATGCTCACAGTTTGGTGACAGGTTGTGTCATGACTTGGTGATGCTGGTTCCACGCAAAGCTGACACAAAGCTTGATGGGAGAGTGGGAGGTGTGACCCTCATTATGTTGGGGGCTTGCTCACCTGTCAGTGCATTCACACAAACACACACACACACACACACACACACACACACAAACACAGCCAAGGAGGCAGACCCATAGAGAAGTGCACATATATACCCACATGAAAACACTGACAGAGCAACATACTTCAGCTTCATTATCACAACACATTATGAAACAGCCAAACACTGTATGTTTATGTGCATGCTATATGTCTACGCTATATGTTTTGTAAATGCTTTGTTCGTGGTTTTGGTTTCATTAGTTCAACATGTTCATATATTTGTACATGTCAGCACACGCACTCAAGCATCTACAAACTCAAAAACACTGCACCGTTCATTATTAGCCAATGAGAAAGCTGGGTTTGATCGGAGGCTCCTGGGTGACCCGCGGGCTGGATTTACCCTGTGACACTGTAAGAACATGCTGTGTTCCATGGACTGTGGATCCGCAGGGTGCAGCAGTGTCTCTTCACAGATCCTGATTCAGTAACCCCTGTAGTTATGAATGCATTCTCTTACCTAGTGAAAGTCTCCAGACCTGTTTCATATTTACTCATCTTCTATGTGTCTGTGCAGCAGCAATAAAGCACCTTGTGTGGTACAACACTTGTATCTCCCTGTGGTACATCATATGCACCTAAGAAATGACACACCTGAATCGTAACTTCAGCCATTTAAAGCCAGGACCTTTCAACAACTCATCATGCTCCATCAGAGAGGTTGATTCAGTTGCTTCTCTGTTTAGCTATTTACATCTTGTTTGCCTGGGTGCCAATAGATAATTCAGAAATCAACACTAAAAGCAGCAAAACCAACTTGTAGACAACTTTCCCTGTTTAGTTTGTTCTACTTTAGACAGTGGCACAAACAGACAGCCAGCCTGCACAAACACTGGCCGAGGTAGCATCAACAGTGTGTCCGAAAGGCATGACTTTAGAACATTTTCATTTACACCCTTTTACTGATGCATTGGCTGCTTTTGGAGATGATTTTTCGAGTGTCCATTGTCCATATTGGAGGGCCATGAACATTAGAAAGCAGGATGAAAGTGGCTCTGTGCATTTGCGGTTGGACTTGATCAGTGTGACAGAAAAAGTGGGAAAATAGGGCCTATGCCGAAAATGGGCCAGAGCTGTTCTTAAAGGATGTCCTTGTAGCATGATTTAAATGAAATGCACTCAGCTCAGCATCAAGCTCCGTGGCCTCCAGTCATGAAAGGTTGCTTAAGGAATTTCCTTCCAGGAGCTATTTTAGAGCCAGGCAGGTGTGTCTTTGGTATCCAGACAGAGAGGCAACGCTCCTGCTGAGGGTCTGGAGATAGAGCTAACCTTATGGCCAGAAAACATGAAAGAAATTGCCATAAAAATAGATCTTGAGTCAGCATCTTCCTTTTAAAGAGGGGGAAAGACTCCCGGCTAGCCCTCCTGCTGATGCGCACCGTGCGCTCAACGATAAAAGGCATGATTGTTAAGTTAAATACCATTCTGAATGCTTGCCTTTCATATGCGCCACTTTCCTGTGTTTTGAGATGTCTTCAGACCCACGCAGGTCTCAGCTGGGGTTCAGTGTAATCGGGGTACATGGAGCCGAAAAGGTCACATGAGGTCAACGGCGGTCAGAGAACAGAGGTTTCTGGAATTAGACCAAGCATAAAACCCTGCTGATCAATTTGTACACAAGCCGTGCTATGACCTAAGAAGTTTCCCAAGAATTTCCTCTCTCACATCAAAGTGTGAGTATGAAATACAATATGTTGTGCTAGTGAGAGCAGATTCTTTTTTTCCTACGGTGGATTGAGCACAGAGCCTTTCGGTCGAGATCAGCCCCGTTCTGAAGCAGACAAGGTGAAAGATGCAATAGAGAGTCATTTGTTCCACACTAATCCTCCCCAGCATCAAAGTGCATGGATGAAATGCTCCAAGTTCGTCCGCAGTTCATAAAGAGCTGGATCCTTCCATACACATGCACTTTCGACTACACTAATGTAGATAAATCAGAAAACATAAATTGAGCATGTGAGGTAGATTAATCAGTTATTCCTATTTTCTTGCACAATAAAACATTTGTTTCAGCTATCATTTCCTTTCAATGCTGGGTATAGATTCATGGCACAGAACATTGCCTGAGGATGTGCAGTTATTTGAACTTTGCTTTAAAGATATCATTACACATGTGATTCGCTTTGAGAATAACAAGACACAATTCAGCTAATTTAGTTTTGTCGGATTGGGAATTGGTTTTCTTTTTGAACTGTTCAACTCGGCAGCGCACATGTGACACCGCTGTTTCCTTATGTGAGTTGAAAGGAAGCACATTATTTAACATTCACTCTCTCCTTTTTGTTTGTATTATAATGGAGTTCTAATCCATAAAAGGCTGCTCTGTGGACCACAAAGCCCATGGCAAGTGGAGTATCGTCACATGATTACAGTGCTGTTATAAAATGCTGAAAAGGTTTCCCTTTCTCCTTTGCCTCATGCAGGTGGTTCTTTTCCTTCTCCGCCATCTGTGAAGTGCCAATGTCTTCTAGTGCATTCATTTGAATTGTAATGACACCCATGCTCGCACCCGCAGTTACTCTCCTTTCAGAACTCCCTCTAGCCACTGATAGATGCAAACAGTTTTCTTATTGCCTCCTTTTTGTAACTAATTCCAACGCGATGCCTGCCAGCTGAAAGAACTAATGAAGAAAAACAAGAGTATCTAATGACAGCACATTCAGAGCAGTTTGCAAAGGTTTCTTCATTTCCTCTCTCTCTCAAATAGTGAGTTCCTTTATTGCTCCCTCGTTAACAAACTGCGATGTCGGTGCCATTCATGAAACGTCAGTTCCCCTGCAAGCATCTTGTTCACTTGTTTTTCACTGTCCTGCCTTATACACTGTCCTGTACATTTCAGTAATTATGACTTCCGCTTTCACAGTTTCTGCTTTCTCTTGATGATGCTATCAGATAGACGTTCAACAAAAACAGAAATTAAATGACATCATGTGAGTGGAGGAAAGAGAAAACGCATATCTCAATATCTGAATGTCCTCCCCAGGTACGACTACATAGAGATCCACGATGGGAACTCAGAGTCAGCTGACCTGCTGGGGAAGCACTGCAGCAACATAGCCCCTGCGCCCATCATATCATCAGGCCCCTCCCTCCACATCAAGTTTGTGTCGGACTACGCCCACCAGGGGGCGGGCTTCTCGCTGCGCTATGAGATCTTCAAAACAGGTGAGCTCCCATCCTTGGCCCGAGCCTGTAAAAGAAAACTACTGTATCAGACAGGGTTCCTAGGTAATTTACTTTTATTGGAAAAATAAAAGACAATGAGCCTCCTGATCAATTTTCCTGTATCAACAGTTCAGAATAGGGATGGACTGATGTATTAGCAGGCTATCGGCTTAAAAAGCAATATCGGTGTTGGTCCAATCTTATTTTTTACTATATTTGGCAAATTATGAAAGATGTGTCTCCTAATGCAACTGTAAAATTGTAATAAAAAGAGGGTTTTTTTTATAACCTTTTTTTTTTTTAAAATAACATTTCAATTAAGCCAGGATGGTCAAAAAACTTAACCTGTTTTGCAGGTGCATTTATATTGTAATTCTTGCAAAAACACATTGTTATCAGCATCAGCCATTATGAGTGGGAATATGTTAGATATTGGTACTGGCTTAAGCACATCATTTCATTCCATCCCAGGTTAAAAAAAAAAAAAGACACACTATAACACGGGTCATTGCTTATTCCTAATATACCAGTGACTCAGGCCCAGTTTATTAGTCATTAAACTAATGGATCTTCACCATTTGGACTGACCTTTCCCACTGTGTAGTTTATTCAAAATTAAAGAGGCTAAATATGGGTCAGCTAACCTGCTGTTCTCCCTCTCTCCCCCTGTGTAGTTAACAAGGTGGGACACATTTAATAGTTTGTTACAAGGGAAAAGTCATCCCTCACCCTTAGACACTGAGCACGAGCAGGCACTTGCTGCGTTTGAGGGATTGCACCTTTAGACGTATTAGTGACTGCATTACAAGCTAGTCATATATGGCTATACATGCTTCATTAGGCGACCAAGGCTGCTGTCTTGTCTCTCTGGTGTTGTGTGAGAGGCAGAATGAGAGAGATCGAGAAAGAAAGAGAGAGAGAGAGAGGGAGATCTCTTGAGACCACTGTAGACTGTCCAGGCGAGACATCTCTCCCCTTCATGGCTCTCTCTGTGTGTCGATGTGTGTGTGCCCGGGTATGTGTGTGTGAGACACTGCTCCCCTTCACGCTGCTGTCGGTCAGCCAAAGCGAGACCAATTGAGATCAAGGGCAAGAGAGACAGAGGAACACATAGTGCCGGCCCCACGGCCATCTTGTCCCGTTCCCCCTGAAAGCATTCCACACATGCCTGCTTAATTGAGTCCTGGGCCCTGTTCCCCTGAGACACACACACTCACACACACACTCACACACGCATACAGAGGGCTGAGGTTACTAACACAACACGTGGGGTTGTCGGTGTTTCTCGCTCGCTGGCACCGGCCTGTTGGGATTTCTTCTGTGTATGTGTGTGTGTGTGTGTGTCTTTCACGCTTGACAGGGCCCACCCGACGGACTTTAAAACAACAAGGGTGTCAGTGTTCACACCCTAGCACTGAGAGGGACACAGAGACAGAGAGAGGAAGGGAGAGAAAAGTGACCCTACTTGGGACTTGTGAAAGCCCACCCGACACCCACCAAACACAAGACACTGCCTTTAGTGTGATGGGAAACATTTGGAGGGAGCCGACCAGTCTCTCTGCGATGCTTCATGCTTATATTTGCTTCGGTGGAAACACTCGCACCTAGTCCAATCTGTTCCACTTTATTGTGACTTTAAAACCTTGTAACTCCAAAGTGTCATCTTTTCAGGGCTTAAGAAAAGCCTTATTTTTAGCTTGACAACCGTGCATTTTTGTGTTTATCTAATTATTTGAGAAGCAAATAATCCGTCAATTGAAATTAAAGCATGGAAATCGCCGAAATTAGTGTTACAAGGTTTTGACCTAACACCTAGTCTTTAAGAAGCTTAGCAGCACTTATAAGCCAGTCATAGAAGGGAAACTGAGAAAAAAATATTGCACTGTACCGTTCCCAGTCATTGCATGAGTATATTAATGTTGCCATGACGTTTTTAAGATCCTATTGTTTATGAAGCCCATCCAGATTCTTAAGATGACTGTGTTCATTGCTGGTTGAACCGCAAACAACAACATGCCATGCACACAGCTGTTAAATGGAGATATGATCTTATTGGCCTCTCTTTCGCAAAGTTTCACCATTTCATTTGCATGCAGTGTCCCCATAAATGAACACAAGCCTTCTGTTATGGTGATGGTGACAAGCTGAAGTTCAAAGCGTCAAGTCAAAGGGACGCACTGGCAGGCCACAGCTCGGGACTTGAGCTTGATTACTTACAGACATGCTTGGTCTGCTATTTTTCCATGTACTTCTGATTGCTTTGATGAGTGAGTGGGGGACACTAACATGGGCACCACTTGCATCATGCCATATATTATCACATGTATTGGTATCCCAGCATACATATAGAACAAAAACACCAGTCTGGCCTAAAAAAGATCCCAAATCTAGTAGAGCAGTCCAGATAAGGTGAGCAAAGCCAAGCTATAAAGAGCAGTGACACAAAGGACAAATATAGGCAATACAAAAAACCTCTAATACCACAGATACTCACAAAGGGAAAAAAGACACATATAGCCCTAAGATATTGAGATTTAAATAGACTCTGACATACTGCAGACTCTTGGGTGCACAAGGAGAGGAGAGTACTAATGGCCTCAAATGGGATTCACAATCTGCGGATGATAATGTAAAAGTGGACAGTCCTTGATTTAGAGTCCTTTCATTCAGTACATGCAGCTCACATGTAAAAACTGACTTGTGTCGGTCGTGTTACTCCTTCACAACTCTCACAGATCATTGCACTAAAAAGGTCCAGGTCAAACTAAATGCACTGAGAAAAAAAATCCCACCCTCTGAGCTGCTCCGAGGGCTATAATCTCATTGGTAAAGACTGTCAAACAACCAATCATTTCAAGGAGGCGCTGCTACCTCAGTGCCAGTTATGTCTTATGCACGTGCACTGCTGCTGTGCATGACCACTTCCCCGCCCCCAAAAATCCACCTAGCCCACCACACTTACGGTACTTTAGTTTAGCTTACCGTAGGCATACAATGGGAGTGGAGGGAGATGACTTGCAAATTCCTGTTACCCCGTCGCATCAGCATGGGAGTCATGCATGTGGGTGGGAGTGACTTGCAGGAGGCACTGAATCATAGGTGACTGCTTGTTGAGCTGGTTGAGTTCGGATTTTTGACTAAACTGTGCAAAGAACCACCATGTAGCTTCTGAAACGGGCCAGCAATGAAAATGTTGCAACTGCACTTCATGTTCGCCCACATGCCGTGATGTGACATTGTGATGTTCATTCCTACTTGCATAATCCCTTCCACCAACATCAATCCCAACTCATTTTAAGCCTTCCAGTCATGCCATATGTTGGTCAGTTTAGACTGCCCATTTTTGAGCCACATTTGTGTGAAATGGCTCCCGAATCCCAGTTTTACTTTTGATATTGAACAAAACACAAAGATACACACAGGCATATTTAGATAAAATCCTTTTTAACTTACAATTAACCCACACTTAGACAGAGAAGATTGCAGAAGATCCAAAGCAGATATTTTCAGGGGAGCCTCATCAACAAAATGGATGCTGTAAAAACCTCAGAACAGCATATGCAGGACTTATGCTCGTTTGTGTCTCGGTCTGAGTAACTTTGGGTGTGTGTCTATCTGTTTTTTCATGTGTGTTACTGTGTCCAGCCTTCCCTGGCAGTAATGATGGAACCATTTGGAACAGTCAAGCTGTTGCCGTACTGCTAACAAGATCTTGTTATCCTGGAAGGTGCAACTGAACGTCTGCTTGTGTGGGTGGCTGGATTTTATGTGTGCCCGTGTATGTGTATTGAATGTCTAGTCTCATGGTGAATTATCTAAATATGTATCTATGTATGCCACCCCTATGCGCTCTGTTCTGTTAAACCTAGAGGAAAAAATAGTGAGAGGGAGAAGAGAGAGTGGTAAAAAAGCGTTTCTATCCCCCCTCAGGTTAGCTCCCTGTGAGTTAACACTCTGAGCAACTTGTTTTATCGTCTCCCCTCTCCTCTCCTCTCCTCCTTGCACCGTTGTACGTTTCCATTGTATATTTCCAACTGACAAATAGACTCTCACTCCACGAGAGAATGGGAGAGGAAATATCGGGAAAGGGAGAGGGAGAGAACCGCATGGACAGAGACAACAGCAGTAAAGGGATTTCAAACATGCCTGTACTTTTTTATAGTCATTTTATTTTCTTTCTATTCAACCTTTTGTCAGTTACACTGGTGTGTCCTGTGTTATGTGGGTTTTGTCCCCCTGGCCTCCTCCTCCGTCATCATTTCTACCTCCCTACATGTTCTCTGCTGAATTTCGGGAGGGGGTCTCCTCTGTCCCACTCCCTGCCTGTTGTTGGGCTGTGTGTTTTGGGTTAATGAGAGGGTCTCTGTGTGTATGCCTGTCTGTATGTGTGTCTCTGTGTTAGAGGGAGTCGTCCCCCTCTCTCTGGGTGTCCTAATTACTGGACCCTTCATAGACTAACAGTATAATGGGTCTGGAAATGGCACACTGCATACAAATACACTCAGTGGCCACTTTATTAGGTCAACCTGTACAGTCCAATGCAGTTCAGTGCAACAGCTCTGCCATAAATTCTACCTTTTAAGAAAAAAAAAGGTGCTCAGTTATTGTTGACATTGTTGAGAATGTGTACGTTTAATTCTGTTTATTAATGAGGTTGTAGTTTGCAGAGGTCTTGGACTGGACTACATTATGCTGAGAGATGTTTCTAATTTTTTGTCCTCTCAATTTATATACAATGAGGGGGACAGAATATTAGAAACACCTCTCAATAAAATGCAGTCCAGTCCAACAGCAGCACTAACTATGAGCTCAATGCCAAACATAGAACTGATTAGTATGACAAAAAGAAAACCTGAGCATTACAGGCTGCAGAAAAGGAAACTTTATGACACAACAGTTGTATTGGATTATATTAGATTGTACAGGTGGACCTAATAAAGTGGCCACTGTATATTCACACAGATACACATTCATTGTACTTGAACATAACAATATATACACATGCCTGATGTTTACACTGCTGTTACTATGGATACGGAAATAAGACCTCCAATGTGGTTGTAGCCACCAGCATGCAGGCAACCAATCAAAAATCACTGTCTAGCCAGAGGACCCCCACAGCTGTTATTGTGACCCAGAACTCACCAGACACACATGCACACATGCATACACACATGCATACACACATGCATACACACATGTACACACACATGCACACACACACACACACGCGCGCACACGCACACACATACAGGGATAAAGCACATCAGTGCGCTCATGCCGGCTGGACTAAATGAGCAGAAAATACAAAACCATTGCACAGATTGGGCTTCCATTGCACAATCACTCACATATGCAGCAGCTTGCATGTCTGCACGCAAACGTCACATCACACATACACACCCAAAACACACACACAGACACACATACACACACATCAGGCAGTGTAATGTGGAAGCTATCGTGACAATCCCTCCACTAACTGATGTTGTTTACATTCTTGCTGATGCCCTCAGGCACTTCCTCGCAGCCTCTGTCTGTCTACCAATCAAGACACTTTATTACCTTGTCTAACCAATGGCAGTGTTAGCCCCTCCTCCCTCTGGCTCTCATTGAGGAAAGTGGATCCAGATCTAAGCCTAGTGAACAGGCCATAGATGCTTCCTTCTATACCTAATGTAGCGATTTCCAGGGTAGAAGTTGTGTTCAGTCTGAATGCATATCATTTTATGACATAAGCTAGTATCTTTTATTTGGTTGAGCTCTTTTGTGTAAGAAATAAGGAAGAAGAAGGGGTTAGCTCTGCATGCATGATATCTGAAATGGCATTGTAACCCATATGTAAGTGCGGTGTGCCATGCCCCTTTGAAACACCTTTACTCCACTATAGAGACTTGGTTTACTTTGTGATTTTCTGGTTTGAAAGCTGTCATACCGACAGAGATTTGTATATAGCGGTTGACATTATGTGACAGACAGACATGGATTTTGCTTGTGTTTTCCTGTTGTAAAGAAGTTTGCTTACATCTGGTTTGTTTGTAAATTATGGAGGAAAGCGGACAGTGTTTTGAGTTACGGTGGGCCAAGAATGCAGCAAAAAGCCTAGTTTTCATCTGCAAGTCAAACTCCTCAAAAATGAATGTAAATAATCGCCTAAAACACAGTGTCAAAGGGATTCTGGATCGAATTCTGCAGTAATTTGGCCTCATGTCCTTAGCAGTGTCAGGATGGCTGAGGGGGCGGTTGTGTTGTAACAATGATGATTTCACATGATTTCATATGTCAGTGATAATTTGGCTGAATAGTGAGTTTATTATGGAGGGAATGCCCTGCTGTGATTTGATGACAGAAGCTGAAGGGTCCTGCCAGTGGAGTTTCAGCACCGTAAGTCATCAACTTAAATGACACTGAGGTGGAATTTAACCGCACAGATGGAAAAACACACAACAAGCCGCGGTTGAGCCAGGCTCTGTGTGTGTGTGTGTGGGCATGGGCTGTTTGTCTGTCAGAGTCTCCTCTGCATGTGTGCAACTGTGTGTGTTGGGGGGGACATAGGGAATGGAGGGGGGTGATAATTGTAGGTTTGATCTGACTAATAGCTCATTGGCATGAAAAATTGAGGTTGAATGAAAGTGGATGTCTGCATGCCAGCTCACCAAACCCACACATGTAGGAACACACACACAGACACACACACACACACACACACAGACACACTCTTTAAATGAATGAAAGTAGATGTCTGCGTGCCAGCTCACCATAAAAACACATACTGACAGACCTCGTCCTGTCCCCCCCGAGAGCACTCAGCCATAAGCCCCAGCGCCACGTCTACCCAGCAACACAGTCACACACACACACACACACACACACCCCTTAGTGTAACATGTGTGTCTGTTATAGTTACCCACATTCAAACAGACTGAAAGTGAGGAGAGAAATAGATAATGGGAGGGTATATAGAATATAATAAGCCAGGATGGAAGGGAAACAATCCAGGAAATTTAGGAAAGGAGGAACAGTGGCTGAGAAGAGAGTACGAAAGAGTAGAACAGAAAAGGAAAGAGAGGGTGGTCAGCAAATAGAAGAAAAAAGGAGAGAGAGAGAAGGTGAGAAGAAGACAAGAGAAACTGAAGAGAGGACAGTGGGAAAGGAATAAATCAGTGAAAGATGCAGTTGTAGTGTGAAACACACCTTAAGTATTTCCACATTTTTTCCAATAATGTGGTAATACATTGGAAAATCATGTGGAATCGCTCGGGTTTGACACGGATTAAAAAATAGAAAAAGGGGGAGATGGGCATTAAAAAGGGTTAGAGGGCGTGGAAGGAGGGGCAGCGAGGAGGAGAAAGGAGGGCAGCAGTGTTTTTGCGATGTTCATGAACATGAAGTAATGAGGAGGGAATAAATCGCTGCTGGCAACAGAACTGGTCAGGCGTGCACTCTGCGCACACACACACACACACACACACATGCTCATAGTCACGCAGACCCCACGCTATCTAACAACGGACACTGTGGGGGGCCAAGAGCCAGGGGAACCCGAGGAGAGATAGTGTGTTTGTGAGTGTGCGTGTGTGAGTGAGTGTGTGAGTGTCTGAGGTCGTCGCATGAGAGAGAGAAGGTCACAATAACAAGCAAATCAGACTGGAAAATGGGGCAGACAGGCTTACAGTAAGGCCGACATGAAGACAGTTTCTGTAAAAATATATACCGTAGTCAATGAAAGAGGTGATGCAGCGGTAAATGAAAAGTGAACTATAACCCAAGTTAAAGATCAAGAGAAAACAAACAACCATCAATGTGGATGCATATTGATTATCATTTGACCGCTAGTTACTGTGATATGCACCATAAATGAATGCTTTCTGTCAGTCTGAGAAAATGGGTGAAATCTATTTGACAAATAACAATACTGATGTTTTTATCCTCTCCATCACTGGATATGTGTATGAATAGACGTGCATACAAAGTGACAACTCACTGGAACGTGGAGTTTTGTGCATTTTTACATTATGTCTGTCATGTGTTTGAGCCCTGAGCATGGAGCAGCTGGAAGTTGCCATTGAAAGTTATTATCAATGTAGAGTGACTTTTTTTTTACCTGAGTTACATTGAGAAGGAGGAGGAGGAAAGGGATGGAGACAGGCATAAAACACACAAATACACCTACGGAAGTGTCAGTGTGTGTGTGTGTGTGTGTGATTCTGAATATCAAAGAGGTGCTGTTCTCACGCAGAGTGAACATGATTGTCGACAGAAAGGAAGGCAGGGCGCGCTGTCTCACACAGACTTTCACGCTGTAGACTTTCTACTTGCCTCTGAGAAGTTTTTTTTTTTTTTTTTTTTTTTTTTTTTTTTTCTTTCTTTCTTTCTTTCTTTCTTTCTTTTTTTTTTTTTTTTTGATTTCTTGCTC
>OMLB01045756.1:9028-29180 GCA_900302555.1 Myripristis jacobus | reverse complement strand
CGACACTATGGCCATCTGCACTGTGGAGAAAAAAAAAGCCTTTGAGCTGTGAACGCTACTCAAGCAGAATGAGACATGAAGGAAAGAAGGAAGATGGAAGATGACGAGGATGAGGAGGAAGAGGAGGAGGAGGAGGAGTTAAGGGCTGACGAACACAAAGGATGGATGATGAGAGAAACAAATTGAGAAAGTCAAAGATGTCTGAGAGGAAGAGAGAAAAGGCTGAAAGGAGAAATGGAAGGAGGAAAAGGAAAAGGAAGGAAGGAGGAGAAGAGTAGAGAAAGAAGAAAAAATATAGTCGTTTTAATCTCGCAGTCGCAGTTAATCTGATAACTGTTCAGGCTGTTTGATAATCAGTCACTGACTGACTATTTGACTGCAAATCTATGAAATGGACCCGCTATCTGGACTAAACTTATCAATTGCAGGGAGGCAGTAAATCAGTCAGTAAGAGGTCGGTAAGACTGTCATTTGTCAGTTTAGTCCAAACAGTTTGTTGGTTGACCAGACTTTAACTCAACTCGTCAGTCAATCTATAAATTGGTCAGTCCACTAATCAATAAATCAGTCAGTCAGTAATTCAGTCAAGCCAAACGTAGTTTGCTTTCTCTGGTAATCACTATTGGTAATATTCAGTTCAGCATGTTAAGTACATACACATAATTCTAGGTCACATGCATGTAAAATATACTCTCTCTCTCTCTCTCTCTCTCTCTCTCACACACACACACACACACACACACACACATTCAGAGCTGTGGATGTGATTGTTCCTAAGCAGCTCTTTGATGGCTGAGTCACTGAACGTGTCCTGTATCAGATCATGATAAGAAGAAGTACATCAGTTTTAAAAAGCAGCAGCCATTTCTCTTTCATCCTCTCACTCACTCACTTACTCTCTCTCTTCGTCCTCCCACTGCTCTCACAATAGTGTGCTAAGCCAGGGAAGAAAGGGCAAATCCCTCCTCTGAGCAGAGCAGGCAGGAGAGGAGAGAGAGAGAGAGAAAGGAAGAGGGAGAGAAGGTAGAGAGTGCAAAATACTTCCTTAAAAAATCCTCAATCCTCTCTCTCCCTGTTTTTTTTCTCTCTGAGTCCAACCAATCAGCTCACAGTCTTTAATGACCGTGTGTGTGTGTGTGTGTGTGTGTGTGTGTGTGTGTGTGTGTGTGTGTGTGTGTGTGTGTGTGTGTGTGTGCGTGCAGCGGTGTCCCCCACCAGCCTGCAATGATGTCACATTGTCAGTGTCATTGTCAGTCATAGCTGCATCCCAATCCTGAATACCATGCTGCAAAGGCTTCAATGATCTTATTAAGTCACATAACGTGAATTAACTATGGAAACACAGCCTACAAGCTGCAGGTAAATTGAAAAATAATTGTAATGTTTGCACCTATATTAAAACATGCTTTCACTGGACAGTAAGTAGTGTGTGCCATTTGGGGTTAAATAAGCTGTTTTTCCTTTAGTAAGCCAGGCACAAGGAGCTGGTTTGCTTTTCTTCATACATGCCACTGAACCCAGGACACTGGCTTTAGTGGTGAAGGGGATGATGAATCCTTAGCGGTCATATTCTGAAGCCAGGACTTTGTATACATACACTTTGTTTCAGCTTGATCCATTTAAGGGCTTCATGCTGATTGGATGAAATTGATCTACCTGAACAGGTCATGCATGGAGGTGCGTAGGCCTTAACTGGGTCCGGTGTGCAAGAGTAGAACCGGAACAAAAACCTGCAGGACAGGGGGGCCTTGAGGACTGGATTGGGAACCACTGCTGTAGCCTAAGCCCTAAGGTATCACACGACGCCAGCTTAGCCCTAGTGCACCCTCTACAGGATCTGTCCGGTTTTGATTCAGCCAGAGCTCAGCACTGTCTGATCTGACAGCTGATAATAGGTGATCAACAACAGATTGACAGTTAGTTGCCCATTGCCTAATTTTAAATCCACCAGATGATAAGAGTCCTTATCTTGAGAAGGAGTTCTTTTGCTTCATTGGGGCAGGAAAGTGATCAAAGGAAACTGCCTACATGGAATAACTCAAGAACAGTTTCAATCACATCCTCATTGCCCTTACTGTGATCCTGCACATGTTCTGGGCAGCATATGGTACACAGCAGGGGCAGCATTCATAGACAGTTGGTGTCTCTTTATATTTCATGTCACGCCCCAAGAACCTGAGATGCAGTCTGTCCCCAGGTAAGAGCCTTACTTGATGGAACATTTGTTTAATTTCTCCACTCATAGCAACTCTGTGTTGGCAGAAATGAAGCATAACATCAAGTAGTGATAGGCTTGGAAGGAGCTGGCCATGTTACCTGGCCTTGACAGGTGAAGTTGTAGTTGAATACAACATGATGTTTGCCATTATGATCCAGGTAATGGGGAATATACCATGATTCTTGTGACTCAGAAATTTGTTCTGAATTGCTGATCTTGTTATTGTAGATGTCAGGCAATTCAGGGTTTTCTCAGTTGCACTCAGATTGGCGGACAAGGGGCATTACTGATTCAAATGGGGCATTCGATCCAGGTGCACCATTCTTTCTTAACAAAGGGGTTGCATAAGGTTGAGCTCCATCTGTGTCTCCTCTACTATGTATGATCTTTGCATTCAAAAGGTCCATGGCCTCCTTATCTTGCCTTGATCTAGTAATCAACTTTTTATTCCCAAGAGGAATGGGGTATTAATTTGCCACAGTTGCGCTACATGGTGATTCAGTTCAGTGTAGTGGTTGGCTTGTGATGAAAATAGGCATTGGGTGGAATCAGATGACTCATCAAGAAAAGTGGGTCCTTACTGAGCCCATTCAAGCCTTGTTCTCACTGCAGCTGGTGCTCCCTTTGGACCATATCGGACTCTCTCTGATATGATTAGGAATGTTCTGTGATCCAATGTGGATGAACTTTAGAGAAGGAGCTCAGTGGGAGACCATGTAAATGTAGGTAGCATTGCTTGAATTTATCAATAGGATAACTCTGCTCAACAACACGATCACATCAGAAGTGAAAGCACTGTCAAATGAAAATTTTCCCTCAGGGAATGAGGCAGCAGGTATCGAGGTTTACGGTTCTTCCTTCTAGTGTCTGCTGTCTCACTGACAGACCAAAATACTTCACTGTACCTGGTAGTAATGCTGCATGCTGGGACTGGATATCTTATTCTTGTTTATCTTTCTTGTTCAGTTAAGGCACTGAGAGGGTTTATAGTGGTAAGACACCGCTGTTTTTGATATGGTTATCAACTTTGATGGTTGGTTTTTTAATTGTAATTATTAGCGGGCATTGATGTAATTCTGTCCTGCATGCAGAGTTTGGTACATTATTGTGTTCCCTGAGTATGGATTTGCAGAGCCACTATCTCACTTTCAGCACTTGAGGCAATCCACCACTGTCCATATGCCGGACACTGTCCATGGTGCTGAAGAGGTGCATTGTGGCATGATTTAGGCCTAGTTCACATGTACACACGTAGTTTTGAAAACCATATTGTTTCTCCTGTGCTCTAAAAAAAATCCTGTCCACACAGGCATGCAAAACGCAAAAACCTCAATGTAGAGGCGAAACAGCTCGCTCAAAGACATCAGTGAGAACGTTCTCTCGCCATTCTTAAGCAACAGCCCTATCATTCTTAAAGCTGTCCCACCAATGAGAGGTTCTACAGAGTTCTGGCCTTCTTAAGATCCAACAGTGCAAAATGTAAATTCTTGCAATTTTACAACTGGTCTTAAAATTTTGATCAGGAGTGTATAAAAGGACATAATTCGCATGTTGATTTTATTTCAAACGTTGATGAAACTTGCTGCATTTAAGCATTAATGCTTGGTGAGTGTTGACCAGGTGAAATGCTGTGCAGCAGTCACAGTGGTGGTGGAGCTCAGCAGGGTTTTAGCAGAACAACTCAATGCTAATCAGAAGGTCTCCGTTTGAAATCGCCATTCCCATACCCATGCATTTTCTCACAAAACCACAACTGGCAAGCTGAAAAACAACTTGTTTGAACACATGTAATACCTGTTAAACAGATCAACGCTGATCTCTGTTGGCTCAATGAGACAGGAAGTCGCCTACATGGGGCAAATGGGACCATGTAAATTCAACTAGACTACACTCCATTGTTGAGTTTATCAACTTCACGGATGAAAAACTCTAATCTCTATTGAATCAATGAAGCAAACACAGACCATGTAGACTCAACTAAACTCTCCTTCTCTCCTCTCTCTCTCTCTTTCTCTCAGACATGCACACACATGGACACACAAACAAAAACAAAAACAAATGAAACAAGAAAACCTATGCCCACTTTCGGCTTGCATATCAAAGCTGAAATGGGCTGAGAAGCTATAGTTTAGTGCCTTGCTCAAGGACACTGAGGCAAGGATCGAACCCATGCCACAGATGTTGTTCCTCACGTATTTGTCTTGTTCCACGCTCTTTTAAATATATTTTAATTTTATGGGGGAACAAATGAATTTCTGTTTCCACGGAACATACTGCAAAGGTAGCTTCATGGATTGTATGTATTATGTCACATAACGTGAACCTACTTTCAAAACACAAGCCTATAGGCTGCAGGTAAACTGAAAAATTGTCACATTTGTGCCCAAATTAAAACAAGCTTTCACTTGGCAGTTAATAGTGTGTGCAGTTTGGGTTTAAATGAGCTGTTTTGCCTTTAGCAAGTCAGGTGCAAGGAGCTATTAATATTCATATTCACCTTACATTTTTGGCTGAAACACCTACACATTCATCAGGTCTTAGGCACGTTCTAAAACCTTGATCTCTATCAAATCTATAAGGCAAATATCGACCATGTAGACACAATTACACCTGCTTGTTTGTGTTTGTTTGTTAGTTTTCTCTCTCTCTCTTTTCTCCTCCTCTCTCCTCTCTATCTCAGACTCACAGTGCTTCTTAAGCTGCCTTGTGTTTCCTCACACCCTCTCTCCTCCACTTCCTTGACTCATCATATCCTTGCCGCCTTACCTTCCCTCCTCGACCTTTACATTTACATTGACATTTACATTTGCGTTTTTTTGCCCTTAGCACTGTGAAAGAGAGAAGTAACACACTTTGTCAGTGGTATTTTCAGTCTCTGAAAAGGAGTCTAGTGCAGCTTGTGCGGTGGGTGGAAACAAGAAAAGAGAGCTTTGCCTTCTAACTGCACTCTAAAGAGAAATCAAAGAAAATAATACAAAAGACAAGAAAACAGGGCTATCAGGCACATTATGAATGTGTTGTCTTGCCTATGGAACCCAAACTTGCCAAAACACACCAGCGTTCAGGTCCTACCTTTCACAGGCTGCTACACACTGAATGGACTACAGCCCTAACACGCGTAGCTTAACACCATAAATGATGCTTTCTCTCCCTCTAGTGGACAACTGAGGCTATACACTTGACGGGATTAGCCAGTTACTGTAAATTGTACTGAGTAAGATGTGTTTGCGATATAAATGTGGGCGGATTCAAAAATTTGTATTTTTGTTATTTTTTTCATTATAAAAAAATAAAATAAATAAATAATATGCTCAGTGAGGTAAGGATGCCATTTTTTGTCAGACTTCAATTTCCACATGGATGCGCTGTGGGAATTGAAGGTGAAGGTTTCTGGATAAACACATTCACCAAATGATAATATATGTCACTCCCCGAGAGGGTTCATCTACCACAGCCAATTGAATAGCAGTGTTTAGGGTTGTTTATTTTTAAGAAAAAAATGCATCACAGATGGTAAGACCGCCAGGTAGGAAAACTTCACCAATAGGTCGCCTACAGTTTCACCTCGTGTCGGAAAAGGTCGAGGTTTGCACGTTTATCATACGAATATATTTAATTTGCACTAGTCAAACTGGCCCTGGAGCCCCAACAGGTGCATCTGGTGGTCTGCCGAAGGGGCACGGTGCTGCCTTCAGGGCTACAGGAGAAAAATGGAATTCAAATTATACGCCCATGAAACAGCAAAGTGTTGAGCAAGACTGAGACAGTGTGAGTACTGTGCTATATAACCGAAAGATTATTAGTGTACGTCGTTCTGTTGTAGTCCACTTTAACTAAAATGAGCTCCATGGCACCATTTTGTCCGATAAACAGCCCCATACAACAACATTTAAGCAGTTAACCGCTACTATAATTTCAGTATAATTAATAATTAACTAATAATGAATATAATTGATCATTTTCGATTTAACATTTCAAATGAATTATTAAGAATCAAGCACCGAGCAAATGACCGTTGACCGAATTGTAGGTAGTGTGTTGGTAGTCCTTTGTAGTTTTTCCATGTTATAACAGAAAATTTGATATCTGAGGGAAGAAAAAACTTAAACCACGAGAGCTAGGCCCACTTAACTCACCTAACAAATGCCTACCTCTGCAATTGCTTGAAACTGCATGTATTTATCTCTCTATCTATGTCTCTATTTTCCAGTTAAAGTTCAATTACCGTACAAATTCCATACCTGCATTTTTTCTTCTTTTCATTCTGTCACCGAGGCGCAAAGCCAATCTGTGTGCCTTCATTTTTAGAATGAACAGCCACAAAAAAACCTACTTTACATAGTTCATAGTGTTATTTCCGACCAAATGCCCCGTAATGCGCGACAGCTCGGGTTTCCGACTACGGAGCTGTAAATTCGGAGGTGACGCGCAGTGCTTGAAGGCAGCAGCTGATCGTGTGATGACGAGTCGTTGCTTGTGGAAACAGCTGGTGATTTCTGTCAACGAACGTTTCGGGAGAGCAACATGGGGAGGAATACAAGTTGAAATTTGAATCGGAACTGACTGAATCCGCTTTAATTTGACCCTCTGCTGCTGTTACACGAAACGCTGGGGAATGTCATCTTGTGCAAGCCACTTTGTTAGGCAGTGTTAATCAGCCGGCTAGTCCGTTAGCTTAGGCCATTGACTTTCATTGTAGCCGGTTGCTAACGCCTGTCAGTTAGCTAACTTTGCTCGTACAAGTCTGTTTCCCCACAGTAAACAGATACCTTTTTGTTGTCGCTTAGCTCTTGTTTTTTGATCAGTGTAGACTAGTTTTTGTTCACTGCCGGCATGGCTCATGTTCATTACAAATTCTCCTCTAAACTCAAGTCCGACACGGTGGTTTTTGACGGCCTGTACATCACGCTGAAGGAGCTGAAGAGGCAGATCATGGGCAGAGAGAAACTCAGAGCCGGGGACTGCGACCTGCAGATTACCAACTCACAGACCAAAGAAGGTAATGACACACGCAAATATGGACAATTTTCTTTAATAGATTGGAAACTGGGTGACAGGCTGCCGGTTTGAATTTTGACAAAACACGTGGTCCAGCCCTGACAGCTGTCTCGTCCAGTGGTTGCGTCACCTCTTTGGCTTGATGATGACAGCAAACTTGTCTAGAAAAGTCACTAGGGGACAAAGGACCTAATGAATGGGCAAAATTCCTGCTGCATTATGCTTTATCTCCTTAAACGGCCGCGGTGAATGGAGTTAGAGGTTTCCTGACGGCCGTAAATCAGCCCTGTTAGTGCCGTGTAAAAGTCTGGGGACGGATGTCTGGTATAAATAGCAGAGAGGGATCACAGCATAATTGTGCCCATGAGACTAAGAGCAGTGACACCGATTTGTGTGCTGATAGATACACACACTTAGAATAAAAAAAAAATAAAAAAAAATCAGTGTAGGGAATGTTGACAAAAAAAATGTTTCAAAGTAGCAATTAATTAAAAAAAAAAAGGACCATATGCTCATTTCATGAAAGGCAGGCAAATAACCATACCAAGTTGGTGATGTTTGGTATGATAAATCTTACACCAAGTGTGTGCACATCTTGCTGATAAGCTCTTCATATGAAGTAGGCTAAGACATGATATGAACCCACAAGTCAGTTATATTATGAAGCATAGAAGCATACACAGGTCCTATCATGAGAGAGAACACACACACACATATACACATACACATGTATTCAATCCTCATGCCATTCTCACCCTTCAACCCTCAATCTGTCTCTCTATTTCAGAGTACACAGACGATGACGCTCTCATCGCCAAAAACTCCTCAGTCATCATCAGGAGGATCCCTGTGGGTGGAGTCAGGGCCTCAAACAGCAAAACCAATATCATGTAAGTGTTCATTTTCAGGTTAGGCCCACGGCGACACTGCTGCACAGTTATTAGTGCTATCCCTGTGGTTGCAAAGGCCCCACCCTGCTTGCAACAGCACCTTTTGTCTTGGTCCACATAGAGTAGTTGTGTTACTTGGCCTACATGCTAAACGACCTCACACCCCATCAAGAAATTGGAGGCACCATCTCACATATTCAGCACCGCACTACTAGTGTAACATGGCAGTGAAAGATGGATAGAGGTTTGTGTAATCACTTAATACTGGTAAATGGATAGACAAGCAAACTATGAGCTGAAATCAGCAGTCTCCATCAGGGGAACATCCATATGAGTAACATGATAAATTATTTTCTGAATAGTATTAAAATCCTCCTGGTGACACTTGTTTTTGTGTAACTTGCATCAGACTTTTTGTAAATTATGAATTTATACCATGAAAAGGTAGACCGTCATTTCCCAAATACAGTTGAGTAAATGATTCTCCTCATATAAAAAAGACATCTTACAAACAATAACGATAGCAACAACTACCACAACTGCTGCTACTACTACTACTAATAATAATAATGATAATAAAAACTTTCATTTTTGGAGCACCTTTCAAAATACAAAGTGCATTGCAATAAAGCACATGAACATTGAATGTAGTATATAATCATAAAATATTCAATATAATAAAAAGTGAAAATGGCTATTGATACTGGTGTAGAACAAAATAAGTAAAAAAAAAAGATTGAAATCAGAAAGCACAAGGAAGACAACTAAGTGAAGAGCAGTGTAATACTGTAAAAATGCTTTACAGTAAGGGAATGTCTTAAGAAGTTAATCAGCTACCGCAATTTTACTCACTGGCCTGTTTGTGAGCAGCAGCATTAGTTTTTAAGCCGCTGCTGTTCTCGCAGGTGGAGGACTGTTGCGTTTAGGGACCGTTGTGGATGAACAGCCAGGAAATCACAGCTATGATGTCTAAAGATACTTGTCATTATAGTGAGTCCCTATAGGCTTGTTGCAGAATGTTTGTTGTGCTGTAATCTGAATGTCGATGCATTATCAGTAACAGGACCAAACTGCTCTCCACACTCTTTTTAAATGGGAATTGGATCATTTGGTTCTTGATCAATCTCTATTAGCCACTAGGAGGAGTTTGCCCACCTGTCTCTCAGATACCTGGTAGGTGGGGCAGGGTGTCAGTGCCAACTGGGAGCACCTTGGCCCAGTGCTCCCAGGCTTTAAAACTGGCTGTTCCCCAGTCTATCAGGGGAGTGCTCCCCATTTGAGCGTTTGGATTTTGGTTGCCTTTATGTTTGGTTTATTCCATACAACAGAAACACTACCTCAGATGCTTCACCTTCACCACTGGCTACACCGACTTTTCCACATCCCACAATGTTTTCTTTACTTGATTATGTTCATCAATAAATTTAGTTGTTTCTCCTGCATTTTTTGTCCGCCTTCCCTTCTTCTTTGTAATGGATTGTCAAGCTGGGCTGTGACACCAATTAAAGCAGAGATCCAGAAATCTCTAGTGAAGAAGTAATATGTCACTGTGCAAAATACCACAGTAGCTATACTGCTTTATTCAAGTTAACTTTATTAACCCAGATAGGCACTTGTTTTGCAGCATGGTAGAAATGAATAGACAATAACAATACATATACAGAAGCCATACAAGGAAAGTGTAGTTGAAGGTGGACTGCAACTGCAGCTTAAATCACAAAAACTGAATTATTTTTACTCTATTTCATTTTCCTAGCATACATCTTTGTGTGTCTGTGCTCCAGCATGAAATTCCATCAAATCAAGCAAGGGCCAGAGGCCACCCTGTCTACTGTCTGTCAGTTTGATCACTTTAGTCACCAAACAGGCTTTCTGCAGTTCAGTTGCCTCCCTGCGGGAAAGTAGAGCCCATCAGCAGTTGCTGCTTGTGATCCAGTCCTGGGAGTTGGTAGTCAACTCTGTCTCCCTGAACCAGTTTTACAGGAGCTTTTCAATTTGGACTGTAGTAACACTGTTTTTAACAAGTGTTTGTTTGGCTTTGCTCAGCCTTCGACGCCCCCTTGGTTTGCCAACTGGCTGTCCTAAATACAGATAAACAACAATAGCACAAGATAGTAAACATGTAAACCGCAATTCAGTGGCAGTATGTACTGCTGCCGAAAAATCGTACCTGTTCCATATGAATGTGCTTCACAAGGCCAGGCTAATGTTAACAAGCTAGCTAGCTTCTTTCTTTGATAGTGTTCACATCACTTGCAAAATACTTAAACCGATTGTGATCATGACTGTAAACGGCATTTTACAGATATTTTAACTTAAGTCATCTACTTCAGTCATCTACTTTTCCCAGGTCAACTGTAACTCATAATTTTAGTGGGTGTCAAATCCATTTAATAGAGTAAATTGTGATGAAAATCAGATGGCGCCATTTCAACCTCCAGTTGTTTTGATACACACAAACCTACTCTTGTTTATGAACAAGAAACATAATCTGTTTATCCTCATCTTTTGAGATTATAGAAATGTCTTACAGTTTTACAGTCGGTTCTATTTATTTTTTCAGTTTGGCCCTGTGTAGATGGTTTAGTTACCCAAATGAAAAACGCTTTTAAAACCCCTTAGAGCAATGTTCTCGTTTAGTTAGTGTAACGCTCCGGTTACTCAGCTGAGCAGGTGTCGAACCACAAGCACTTCCAGTTTTTTGGGGGGGTTTGTCACACTGGCAGACTGGTGGAACTGCTTCAGTAGAGCTGAGAAATCACTCTGATATTTACAAACTTAGGTCCAACAGCAAACATTAACACAACAGATACACAATATTACAATAAATTAACTGAATTATTTATATATATGTGAACAGTATCTTCAGGGTTAGTTTGCAGTTGTTCAAGCTCTGATGGGTTCCAGATTAACCCTACACTACAATTTGAATATGCAGTCTTTTGCATTAGGTTTCTATTGTAAACGACGGTTTGTTCTAGCTCAGATGGGTTCCAGGTTCACTTTACACTGTGTTTTAAATATGCAGTCTTTTGCATTAGGTTTCCATTGTAAACTACGGTTGTTTCGGCTTGCAGTGAAAGAGGCAAGAACTTATTTAGAAACCTGTGGTGACGTATGCAGGGATTACCCGGATGCTAGACAGGCTTATGCAGGAAAGTCAGCAATGTTGTAGGGTCAAGTCACTGTCAGCATCATGCTGATGTGCAGTGAGGAATGTGGGCTGAAGAGTGGTGTACAGTCGGACACAAATCATCACTGAGGGTTTTCATAAAGAACTGGACCATGAAGTAACTGATAAACAACCAACCGACATTCATTCCTATGCCAAACGACATTAAACAGTGGAAAAGTTCCAGATTGTTAGATGAAAAGTTGCCAAACAACAACTTTCCACCACCTGCACAAGCACACTGCCAGTCACTCAGGATTTGCCCTTTGTGTTTTCTTTAAACATGCAGGCTTTTGCATCAGCTCTCCATGATAAAACATGGCTGCTCCAGCCTTAAAGATCCTAGACTTGTGGTCCTGACATCCACAGTTAGACTTCAAACCTGGTGTATTTGCCCTCCTCAAGCGTGTTCCAGTATTCCTGAAAGTTCAGCACGGCTGATTGTTGACTTAATTTGTTTTATCTACTCTTGTTCTTTCTTCTTAAGTTTGTGTAAAGCATCCTTGAGGGTGGTGAAGAGTTCAACAAATAAAATGTATAGAAAGTACAAGATTCTAATTTTCTGAGGATGTGAACAGGGTTAGGGTTATATTTTGAAGTGCTATGTTTGTATGCTCCTCAAGGTTCTTGGTTATGTCAGAACAAAACCATATTTTTTTTGTGTGTATTGTGAGTTTAATTGCCATGGATGACCCTGTTTTGATAATTGTCTTGTTTTTCTGTTCTTTGTGTTTAGTGAGCGTTCAGACCACCAACTCCACCATCATTACGCCTTCGGAGCCTCCAAAGCAGTATGTAACCAAACCAAAATCAAACAGCACTGCCAAACATGCAACACAGCTAACACCAACACAACACAGCTGCTCTCGAACGTGTGCTGAATGTGTGCTCTGCTGCTTTCCAAATGTTATGTTGTCTTTCTCAAAATAAAAGACATGCTTTTGAAATTGCATCTTGCTATAGAGATGAAGTATTATGTATATAGCTAGCATTTGTAAATATCATTACATTACCATTAAATTAATTGTAGTTGCCTGGTATAATTACTGCAAACAAATGAGACCATGTTCAAGACAACTGGTTAAATCTGTCTCTCGCCAGTGTTATTGTTAGTGTCAGTGTTTCCCAAAAACATGGGGTGGTGTGCATTCTCTGAAAGATGATGAAGAAGAACAGTAATGAACAATAAAAACAAAAAAGTGTTTTTTTCCCCTCATATCTATTATCCCTTCCACTTTTTGCTTAAACTATGAAAGCTGTAGTTCTGTTTGCTCTGGATGTAGAGCGCCCACTTCCTGTTTTGTGCTATTATGCAACCCAGCAGCAATAATGTGGCGGGTTACGGTTACCTTCCATACTCTAGGCTAGAGAATAGCATTTTGCAGCGTGTTATCTCAATATGCAGTTTACATTACAAAAAAAGTCTCTGGCTTTCCATTGTGTTTGGTCATAGTTGTGACTAAGACAAAGGGCTCTATTTTAACCATCTATGCACACTGTCTGAAGACCATCACAAATGCAATTAGGACGTGTCAAAGTCCACTTTTGCTGTTTTAACAGTGGGAAAATTGGTCACAGGGTTTGTACTTGCTTTCTTACTTAATCATGGGTGTGTTTTGGGTGTAATATGCAATAAACCAATTAGATTGCCAACTCCCTTTAAAAGCCAGGCGTGCTTGCACCTAGGTGTATTGCTGTTACAATGGCCGATTTGCCAGGTAACAGAACAGAACAATTCAAATTCCTAAAGTCAGAGAACAAATAATGCCTCATATATTGTGTTCTTCCACCCCTAAGTTGTGAGTCACACAAATTTGCGGGTCAAAGTTCAGCTAGATTTAACTTGGCATGTGGGCAATAGATGAAATTAATTTGCTGCTAGAAGCAACATTATTTTGCATACCTTGTGGGGTTTTGAATGGGTGTGATTGGGATGTGAATATTTCTTTAGCGCCTATGTGACCGCCCCATGATACAGGTTTTCTCATGTAAATTGACCTGACACACAGTGGGTACTGGGCAGAGTCTAACTCTAGCTCTTTCTGTCAAATGTTTCTGTCAGGAAGATGTTAAAGATGAGGTTATTAGTGAGGGCCTCTGTCAGAAAGCCTCAAGCACTCTCTGAGAGGCAAACTTCACCTTTGTGCTGCACAATGTAAAATGCTGTGTACAAGCCAATAGAGGCTGTTAACTCTTTTCAGTCTCATTCATTCATGGTTATTATGCGCACGTCTCAAAATTAATGGATGTATTACTGCAAAATGCTGCAAGTCGCACCTTTTAAACCTTTAATGCGTTTTATTATTCATACATCAAAGAATTTCTAGAAGTACTAGATAGAATCAGCACTGAGTGGTATTCCACATTGAAAACATCTGTCTGGAAGACAAGTTACCTCTGCCAGTGTCTGTTCTCGCTTCAAACTGTATTTATCAAAGGTTTTTGGTTTCATGGGAGCTTTTGCTCTCAATTTAATCATACTACACATTGAAATAAAATGAAAAAATATATGTAGAGATACACTATGTGTATTATGAATCACTCACTAGGATTAGGCTGAGAGATGTGAACTCAGTGTACAGTTTATGCTGATTAAAAGATCACATTTTCAATGCTATGCACCTAACATGAGAAAATAAATCTTTGGGTTTTACATATATTCCTCCTAATAAATGTTGCAAGGTTTAAATCTCCAACACCACTCAACATGTGTGTGATGTGTTATGTAAACACAAAGAGGATACAGTCATTGTTCAAGCTCATTTAATATCTACTGGTGGGTGTTGTTAGCAGACTGGGTGGGTCAAACACTATCATACTGTGAAACAAAATGCAAAGCAGCTATTGAGAGCTGATAACCCAACTGCTGTTTCACCATGCACACTCAGCCGACAGTGAACCTTTCCTCCACCATGAGTCATGTCAGCACTGCCTCATGATTCAACACATTACATTTTCTCAGACTAGCTCTGTGTGATACCTGAAGCATTTTATGGCCTTTTGGAGATGGATATAATTTTATTTTAATAATCTTTCACAATTACTACTCATATCAACTCACAGGGTAGTCTCACCTTAACACAGTTCAATGTAGCCGGAGGTTCTGCTGCATGAACGGTTCAGGTGTTTTAATACAGTGGGAGAGGAATCAACTCAGTCACCCCAAAAGAGCAAGTCTCATTCTAATCACTATCAACATGATGAATATTAATGATTATCTTGAACCTTTTATGCATTTTTCTCTCAGAGTAATAACTTCCATGACGGTAGTGCCTCTTTAATCAAGGCACATTTCCTGTCACCATCATTGAGATATTGAGTCCAAGTGATCATTGAATCTGGATTGCTACATGGGTGTGGAAATGAATGGAAACTTATTTTTCCATGTCATGAGCAGTTATCTGCATAAATCATACTTAACATCAACAGAAATCATCAAACTGTGACAAATTGAAGTCTAGAAAAAAATGAGGATTTTTAGTAATCAATATTACATTTGGACTGTGTTCAGAATCATTATGTAATAGTGATTTGCATTAACTTTGCCCAACAGATGATTGGACCAAAACCAAAACAGAAAAAGCATCTCTCAGTGTTCCTGTCAACAAGCAAAAATTTAATGCCAGTGTTTGATTTATTTTGCCTAAACACTCTACAAATAAAATGCCCTCTTGACCAAATTTAAATGATGGAGTTGTGTATTTTTGTCGTCTTTAGATTAATTTATTTACCCTAGGATAAATAGCTCGCTGTTTGCCACATCCTCTGCCCTCCCTCCTCCCTGTGGCTTCAGCTACTCAGGATAATGAGATTTGAGACCAGTTTGCAGACTTCACCTCAGTGAATCAAATCTCTCCTCAGGGATCGCTAAAAAAACATAAAGTCTTCCTCTCAGACAAATTGATCTGATATGAATAAAACTGTTAATCTTTCATCCACTTCTCAAATTCAGGAACCCAGTAGTCCCCATCTAGTTTTTTTCCCCCCGTGTTATTGAATTGCTCTGCTGACATTTTGTCTCTGAAGCTGTCAACTAACTTTGCTGCCTTACTTGCAACAGTCTGGATGAATTTTTGCACTGACCTGAATTTATCTCTGGTTTCTCAGTAGAAGTCATTTGTATACCATGGTATCAAAATGTCTCCTTCATAAATCACTCTTTGGATGTCTTAACTCTTGATAATGAGTTGCTGAACTAAACACACTTTTTTTGTTTTGTTTTTTACCAATAAAGTATTTTATATTATGTATGAAGCTGTCTTATTGTTGTATTGATTATGTGTGTGAGTTCACAGGAGAAATGTCATTATGTCGCCCCCATTTTTGAGACATCACTTTGAGATTTCTGTTGTATTTCATTGTGACTGTTTAATTATTGTTAAAATCTTGTTTCCTCTTGTTTCCTTGGTTGAAAAACTACATTTAATAGAAAAAATATGGTACACACATGGTCCCTACTTTGGAAAGTTTAACAAATATATTTTAAGTGACATTAAGTTTATACAGTGATATATAGAGGATGTCTCCACCATCTCTGTCTCCAGTTTTGATATATCTTACAAGGTGGCACTTTTGTTGCTAAGGTCCAAAACAGTTTCTTTGCTCTGACTTCCACAGATCCATGCTAGGACAGTAATAGGAGGAGCAAAACCAGACTGTCATAGACAATAAAAACAAACTTACTGATGTACATGAGTAATTAGGGAATGGGATCAGTCCTCAATCAGTTTTTGCTGACTAAAACATTAGTACATTATATCCTGTTATCTGTGCTGAATAGGACACATCATCAATTACTTCACAAGATAAATCTCCCCTTCTTGAACAGTAAACAGGAATCTCATTGTATGAGTTGAGTTGATTTACCAGTAATAAATGATTTAAAATATGTAATTACTAGATTTATTCTTAGATGCCATACTTCATTGAACCCAGCGTGGGAAATCCATCTGTCCTAAAGCTGCACACAACATAACTCATCCACATTAGTGAGAGAAGAAGAAATGATTTCATGTCATTGAGAACAGTGCCAATTATCAGGCCAAATTGAACAGAACAAGCCCTTTTTATGTGAAGGGAAGAAGAATTAATAGATGGTATAAATGATTTAGGAAGTCAACATTTAGCATACTTCACAATGAATAATTTGGATGCATACATTTTATTTTATTAATATGTGTATTGTGCAGTAACTCATGTCTTACTGCATGACATGCTTTAATGTTCACAAACTATTAAGTTTTGTTTTCATATGGCTCAGTATGAGAATACTATTTGTCAAAAAATGTAGTTTAGTTTAAGCGATATTTGCTGAATTAATTCTAAGCAGAGGACCAGTAGTGGACAGTCACACCCCTGCACCCTGCAGATCATCTTATTCAAGTGAAGCAAATCCATTGAGTGGATTCATATTCTGCCAACTGGCTTGACTGGAGGGATTTTAGCATTTGTTTAGTGAGGGGATCCAGTCAGGAACAAATCTAGTTGTGATGCATTTATTGGACTGAGTCTGAAACTAAAAACTTAAATTTGGCCACTGTCCACATTAATTATCTTTGATCTTATAATACTACAAGTAATTTATTATTTCCTACCATTAAAAGCATGTCCAACATGTGTAAGATGTATTGAGCCACTTGTTTCATCTCTGAGTGAAACACTGCTTTCTTGGCTCATTATTCTTAACCTCAAACAGCAGAGGAATTGCAAAACAAGAGCCGGTTGTCATCAACAAGAAGAGCTGACGTGACAGGAAGCACTGAGGTTATATGAGGCGATGAGAGCAGAGCGTAGACATTTTTACCAACTAAAACCAAGTAAAGACTCTCAGGAAACATCACCAGTTCCTTGCTTTTCAGCAGAGCTGCTTTTTAGAGACAAGAAGAAACAGAGTTGACAGGAGGTGCTGAGGTAGAAATCCTAGGATGAGAACAGTGCAGTGACATTTAATACCCCGCTCTCTATGAAAATCACTGCTAGATGACAGTGAAATTTGTTTTCTCAGCTGAAATGTCAAATCCGGCAGCAGACTGAGCATTGTGTAGAAGTAGGACAAATAGACAGTGGTTTCTCTCACAGCATGGTGACTTTAAATTAGAGTTTGTCCAGAGGCTGACTGTATTTTATAGGCCAGATGGGCTTGTTCTGGAGCAAAATCTGATGATTCTTAGTTTAAAAATCATGTGTCTGTCTTGGCTTGATCTTCTTATTGCTTTTTCCTCCTGCATTTCAGTACTTACAGACTCAAAAATCCCATTCATTTTCAGTGGTGACTCCTGTATATGTGTGTTAGGCAGCTGTATGATTGGACAGTCACCGCTTTATTAGTGAATCTAATTTTGTGTTTGATTCAAACAGATGGACGAGCAGAGTGCTTCCAGAGCTGTGGCCCTTCTTTCTAAGGTTTCTTCTCTTTTCTTTCTTGTATATTTACCATTATTCATGGGAAGAGTTAAGCTGCAATAGTAGTATTTAGTAATATTTTTAATTGTTAATAGGGGAATATGTTAGCGATGTCAACTTTAAAGGGATAGTTCATCCATTTTGAAAATTGACATTATTTCACCTACTCCTTAGCTGTTATATAGGACATTCGTGCTGCTATTGTAGATCGTGAATGGGAGTATTACAGAACTCCCTATTCAAATCAACATAACAGGATGGTCAGAGTGGTGGCCAAGTTTAGGCCTATTCTTGCAATTGCAAAGAACTGTGGCCTTGACACTGGGCTAACTTCCATTTTCCCATTGATGTTAACTATTAACATTTATTTACTACTTTTAGCAAGCAGCCACAGCACAACATATCCTATCAGTTTTCAAAAGAGTGTGACACACTTTACCGCCAACCACAATCGTTGTTTTGTTCTGAACTAGCCAAATGACTGCAGCAAACAGTTCAGTGACCTTCAATGTCCTACTCCACTAAAGTTGTGTGGGTGTTATCTTCCTCTCATTGTTACAGAGTGCTGATACTGGCTGGATGCTCCAAAAACTATTAGCCTCTAGCCGTTGCAGTGGTCTTCCCTCCAGCTCATAATCCTAAGAAATAACTGCCTTAATCCATTTGAAATGTGAAGTAAAGTTTTTTTTAGTTTGATGATTTGTAGAAGATTTGTTGAATTTTTAGAGCCCAAATTGGCATAGAACATCATGACTGTTGTAACAAAACAAAAAAAAAAAGCAGTTGAACTATTTCCTGAGCAGTCTAACATCTCTGTGCTGGTCCTCAGTTGCAACGGAGACTGGAAAGGTGCCTGAAAGGTACATGAAATGTGTGATAGAGGGGGGCGGAGGAAAAGAAGCAGCTAGCCACAACACTACCTGTCAGCTATCTTTTAGTACACTGAAGAAAGCTGTTATTTTTATCTCCCAAAATGCATACTTGTGTCCAATGAAGAAAACAAATGATAGTTAACTTAAGCAACCTGCTTTCGTCTCTATGGTGGTTACAGCTCTTCTATATACCGTTTTACAGTGAGTGATACAGGCTATTTCTAGATTGCTGATAACAGGAAAAATACAGTTATAAACAGTAATTCAAACTAAACTATTGTCCATGTGCACTAAGCAGTCATATGTGCATTTTATTTTCAGAAAGCAGTACTTGTTAAGTGATATTAAACCTTCTTTGAGTGGATTAAGGCAGTTATTGGTGCCAGGGGAAATCTACCTCAATGCATTTGGAGCACCCGGCGAGCATCCAGCACTCAGTAACAGTGAAGAAAGCACTTTTACTGTCCTACATTACATCTAGGGGGGAAGTGAAATTAGCACTTGTTTTTCAAAATGGGTGAACTATCCCTTTAACATATGGGGCTGGGAAGCCAATGTAAATCAATGCACATTTGATTATTAATTAATTTGAACATGTTGATTTTTATATGGCCTGTCTTTTCATTATTATGTCTGACTACTCTCTCTCTCTTTCTGTTTCTCTGTCTCTATCTGTCTCTCTCTTTCACTGTGTGTGTGTGTCCAGACTGCTAATCTGGCTGATGCAGATGCGTCGGAAGAAGATAAGATCAGAGCCATGATGTCTCAGTCCAATCATGGCTACGACCCCGCACAGTGAGTCACCAGGCCACGTCTCATTTGCGCTTCATCCTTGGTTCTTATTTTGTTCTTATTACATCTCATCCCTTTCTCTGTCTCATTCATTTAGTCTCTTTCTTTATCTCTCTCTCTTCTGCCTTTGTCTTCCTTTGCAGTCTCCCGGCTTTCTCTGCTTTGTCTACATTTTGTTGGACCAACTTGAGGACCTTGAAAGCCTTTTGAGACTGTACTCGAACTGTTTCCCATCTCTCACTTTCTTTCTCTGACTTTCTTCTTTTCCTCTACCTTGATTTTGCTTAATCCTTCCTTTTTCCCTCTTTCCTTTTTCTTTCTGTCCCTCTACCTTTCTCATTTCCCACCTTTCCCTTCCCTATGTGCTTCCTATCACCTTCCTTACTGCTGTCGTTCTTTCTTTCTTTCATTGTCTCTCCCTCTCTCTTTCTCTCCTAGTTACGTAAAGAAGCATGGTCCTCCTCCTCCTGCAAACTACACCTGTTATCGCTGTGGAAAGAACGGACACCATATCAGGAACTGTCCCACCAATGGGGTAAGAGCAGGACATGTCCCAATAGATTGGCTAATAAAACTTTAAACTGTCGAATTTCAATATTCAAGTTTGGACAAACTTAGTATTAATGGGACCTGGACCCTGATCGTACCCTAACCCTAACAAAGCCTAACTAATCCAAAGTTGATGCTAAATGAAAAGTCAACTGGTAGTCAGTTTTTACATTGGACAGGTTAATATAAAGTTAACCATCAATGCTTGCGTGTGTGTGTGTGTGTGTGTGTGTGTGTGTGTGTGTGTGTGTGTGTGTGT
>OMLB01045741.1:32826-46531 GCA_900302555.1 Myripristis jacobus | reverse complement strand
CGTCTCAATTTTTTTTTTTTTTTTTTTTTCAGCAGCAGGATCGCTCTTTCACGCTGAAGGCTAAACTGATGCCAGGGCGCAAGAGGCAACAGCAGAAACCAACGCAACCCTCATCAAAACATGTCAATAAAAACACTCCGCACAAAGCTGCAATGGGCTTCCACGGTTCATAAATTCATAGTTTTGCCATGTGCTTCCTGCTACTTCTCACCAAAGACCACCAGCTTCTCCCACACTGCAAAATCTGTCCATCTTAACAAGCCTTTCAACCTCACATTCAGTCATATAACTATGTTTTTTTTTTTATAACCAAGAGAAGTTTTTGCCAGCTGGCTGAGATAATTTTACTTGTCTCCAAATCTGCAATTCTAAACGACACTATCATGTAACAGGGCAGAATAAGGCAGATCATTCCGCTAATAGCATTTGATTTAATAAATCGTCTAAATGAAATTAATTTGTACTGCAAACTTGGAAGCTTATCTACCCCCTCTTAGCAGGACCCCCTCCCCAACACACACACACACACACACACACACACACACTTTTTTGTTTACGGACTCAATACTAAACAGCTTGTTAAGATGCATAGCTTTTGAGGTGTATTCACTTGAAAATGTGATTCCAGATGGAGAGCTATTAGGGTTTCACACTGAGCAAATCCTAAAAATAAAACCTCAGTGAAAAAGCATTTTCTGAGATCATAAATATGCTGCAGCCAAAGAGAAAAATAGGCCTACATCATCGGTAACCCCCCTGCTTGAGTCATAATCTTATAATTGTTTAGAGATCGGACGCATTAAAGAGAACACCATGCACAGACAAACAGTAGAGGGAGGTTGCAGAAGGACCAGTGAGGATTGTACAGCAGTAAATTCATGGCTGGAACAGAAAGCAGTGTGTCACCCTATACCGAAACCCACATGTCCTCATTATTGGTTCACAGCCAGTAGATCAGAGTTGTGTATCCCCCCTCTTTTCTTCTCTAATTCTTCTCTCTTCTGTTCATATTGGTAGTAAGCTGTGTCAATATGCAACTTAGCCCTTTTCCATGCTGAAATGATTAGGTTTTGTTTAGACAACACTAACAAGGGATGCCTACTTCAGGCTAAAAATAAGCCACCTTTAATGCCTGCACCTGTTGCTTCCATTGGACACCATTTGTATTATAAAGGTAGCGTGCATGGCAGGGAAATACAGAAAACATGTGTGCGTGAGTGTGTGTGTGTGTGTGTGTGTGTGTGTGTGTGTGTGTGCATCTCTCTCTCTCTCTCTCTCTCTCTCTCTCTCTCTCTCTCTATCATTGGATGGATTGTGCAGAGGGGGAAGAGAGAGAGAGAGAGCAAGAGAGAGTAACATTCCCTGTGAAAGAGAGGAAGCCTGTCACGATCTCTGAGTTTTGATGCAATAGTCTGACAACTTGTATTATTTCATAGCCAATACACAGAAAACCCTGTGATTGCTTCAGCGTGTTCTTGCACCACATATGCACTCTAAATCAGTCCAGCAATGTCTGTTATTTCCATCTCTAAAATATTTTGGTAAGATTTTTGTTCCTTTATTAAAATCCAACTGCAGCGGAGTGTCAGGGAGCTGCATCATTTGTCCTTAACTTATCCACTCACTGCTTGATAAATGGCCAGGGTCATTTCCTATATGTGGCCATCATTTTATCTAACCCTGGATCCTGCAGGCTCAGAATCCACAGGGAGCTGATTTATTCACAGCAGTTTAATTGTCGGCCACTAGAAGGCGCTGTTACCAATGGCAAAGACCTTTCCAGTACTGCTCACTCACAGCCCTTCTGTGTTTTCATAGAAAAATACCCACAGTAATGGTCCAAAGGAGAAAGACTTGTACAGCTTATAATGACACAAAACAGTTCAACTTTCTATATAATACACTTATATAGTATACCAAAATGTAGTTGACACATGTGAGTCTATAAACAGAGATTTATAGTATATATTTTATACAAAGCATTTTGCCTAAGGCATTATGTACTGCATAATCTCACAATCTCTGCTATATGAAATGTAAGTCATATAAGCAAACCTTAAGTTTTGTGTCATAGCTATCACGAATGCTATTTGTGTTGACCACAATATTAGTGTGGAACTTGTTTGGTGTTTCCTTTAGTTCAATTCAGCCATGATTGTTTAAAACTTGGTTTACAGAGGATGTCTAAGGGTTCCATAACCACCGTTTACATATCTGGACCGGTTTTTCCATGGCTTTTCCCCTGGTTTCCCTTACATGCCTCCATCCATGCTATCACTTCCAATCTTTTGCGTTCAACCATAAACATCTGGAACGGACCAGAGTTTTTCTGAGAGTTTGACACAAAGGGACAGATTCTTTTCTGAGGGAAAGATTCTTCTCTGCAGCATGTTTCCTGAATCAGAACCTGCAGAAAGGAGACAGACCGCTGCTTAAAAAGGTCACAAATTAATCCAGCAGCCACAGAAACAGCACAAAGTAATTTGTGATAGTTTAACCCCTAATCAGTGACTTGATTCAGCTAACTCCCGAGTGAAAGACTGTGGTACTGTAAGTCAGCGCTCTTTCCAAAATCAACAGGAGCGGCAAACCCTGCAACGGCAAGCTAATACATAAATCTGAACCACTTTGGCCAAACTCATACAGCAATGATGGACAGGATCAAGACCGTAAAGCACTATGGATTAAGGATGGATTGAACAAATCTGAAGTTGGCATGAGCGAACGGATGAGGCGCCATAACAGAAGAGATGACAAATCCAAGGAAAAGCGTTTCCTGACACCAACCATACTTGAGGATGTACTGCATGGGCTATATGATCAACTTTGTTGACACTGAGGGGAAACTATCTTCTTATTCATTTTTCCTTTCTCATTTTTTGCTTATTGCAAAATTCCAGTCCAATTCCATTCCAATGCTCCATTCATGCATCAGTTCATTTGTTCCTCTCCTTGCATTCACTCTTCCTTACACTAACCCATGTGCTGTTACCTGATACTTACTTTAATGAACAATAAGTGGCACATTTCAGCCACAAACACCAAAAAGCACTGGTCTAAATCCAACAAAGCAAACAACAAAGCAATACTATTCATACAGTATCTTGCATCAAGATCTATTACCTTTTCAAAAGATGTTTCCTATACTGGACCTCTGCTCTAATTATCTTGGCTTTCTTGTGTCTATTTGTGAAAATGTGAATTTGTTGTTTGAGTCAAATCCAGGGCACCATGACCCCATAAAGTTCCCAAACTTCCAAAAAACTGAACTACAGGAGGCTACCCACATCTTATCCAACATATAATTTGATTTATTACCATTGCCAATTATGATTGGCCAATGAATGTATTCTGAGGTTTGTTATTTTTGAATAGTAGACCACCGCTATAAATAACAGACTTTCACATCTCATCACTGATTTCTGATCAAATTAACTACCAACACCTGGGGCCAGACTCCTTGGTTACTGCAGGCAAAAAGTCAGCTTTCCGAAGTTAGAAACATGGATGATTTTTCCAATATGCTTTCAACTTATTCACAAAACACCAAACCTTTGATTGCTGGTTACAAGCTGAATGAAAATCTTGCCAAATTTGTTCACGTTGCTGTGGTTACAGTTCCTCTACATCGATGCTAGCAACAGACGTTTCTATGGTTGCAGTCCTCCTGAACTATTTTTTTGGATGAAGCTCGTGAGTTGTTTTAGTAAATTTAATATTTTGTGTTGAATGATTAATGTCTGTGGTAAGTGGCCATGTAATAAGTGGGATAATGCCCAGGGAGCTGGTCATTATCAGAAAATAAGCCCAGACAGGGTGATTCAGTGTGCGTTATCCTTTACTTGGCATTTATGAGGGTATTTCCAGAGCCTGAAAATATTCTGTTTACCTTTGATTGCTTTGCATGCATGTCAAGCATTGTTTTCTCTCAATTCCAAACAATAAAAAAGAGCAAATAATTTCCCAAACACCTTGGTGGAATCTGGTGTCTGCATTGTACCAAATAAAATTGTCCTCTATCACTTGTAGCTGGAGTGTCAGGAGATTCATAGAGTGCTTGGAGAGATGTTTTGTTTAGTTGGCTGGCTTTGTTTTTCTCTGTGCCTGTGTGTGGCAACGAGGTCAGGTCCAGGGTTTTAAGGGAAATAGTCAGTGCATGCAGTCAGTGTCTTCAAACACTATGGACAACATCTGGTTTTGATTTGATTCAAGTAAATACCAACAGTCATGGCTTTCACACTGCTTACAGAATACCTAAACTAATGATTTGATTATGTTAATCCCTGCATTATCTGCCAAACATACTTAGCTCTCATGTTGTGTGCTGTAGGTGTGAACTGTGTCGGTGTGTACTTGTGTGCGCATGTGTGTGTATTATGTGCTTGCACTCCCGCCGATGGAAAGTAGACAGAATGCAGCCCATAATTTTTCTTGCTCCACTTTCTTAGATGGTCACATTACATACACACAAGAAGAGCGCATAATACACAAACACTCTTGGGCACACAAACATTTTCATTGCCAAGGACACACAGAAAGGTGTTGTTGAGTGTATCTGCTGAGGTTAGACAGCATGTACCCATGTACCCCGAATTTAAACTGACTACATCTTTGACTGTAGAATAAAATGCTGTTGGCTATGGATGAATAAGTGTAAAGGATATTAAATGCAGGGCGACATAAGATAAAAGGTAATCAAAGAGGTGCACAAATGCAAAACAGAATAAAACTTGTAAGAACCAAATTATGAAAAACAAAAGATCACAAAATACTACAAAACAAACAAACACACAAACACACAAACAAACAAAACAAAAATGTAAGCACAACCGAGCCAATGAAAACATACATGTCTTGAGTTTTGTCATAAATGTGTCTGGCATGGCATAGAGCTGGAGTAGGGAAAGAGAAGTTCTGAAATATACAGAGAGACCTTTAAAACAAAAGAACCTTGAATTCAATCCTATATTTGACAGGAACCCCTTGCTGGGTTGCTAGTAATGGGGTAATGTTGTCCCTTTTTCTGGCACCAGATTTGAGTCTTGCTACAGCGTTCTGCACCAGCTGCAGGCAGGACAAAGAGAACTGGCCAACACCTAAGTACAATGAGTTGCAGTAATCCAGTCTTGAGGAGATTAATGTGGTGGTAACAGTTTTCATATGGTTGGGAGAGAGGATTGGCTTCAGTTTGGCAATATTGCTCAGCTGAAAATAGCAGCCTTTTACCACAGAGTTTATTTCTTTATCAAAGTTGAATGTCCATGCCCACTAAACGTCCATGCCCATGCCAAGAATCTATAGATTCTTAGTGTCAGCCCTAAGCAGCTAGCTGTACTCCCGGTGGTGTTGGGGAGGCCAAAAATAATCCCTTCTGTCTTATTATCATTCAACTGAAGACAATTTTGCAAGGATGGTTTTGACAGAGTACGAATCCCCCCCGATGCCGTGGAAGGCACATTTGTGTGCTATCGATGTAGCAGTGAAAGGAGACGTTGTGTTTGCTGAAGATAGAGCCTAATGGAAGTATATACAAAATAAATAAAGTGGGCCCTAACATGGAATGTTGTGGTACTCCACAAGTGATTGGGTGGAGAGGCTGCCAATCTTGACTGAGAAGGTTCTGTCAGTGAAGTAGGAGGTAGACCACTTAAGATCAGTGACCTGGATGCCCATGTGGTTCTTGAGACACTTTAATAGGATACAATGATCATCCATATCAAAAGCTGCACTGAGGTCTGGAAGAATTAAAATGGCACATCAACAACAGTCTAAAGACAGCAGTAAGTCATTGGAGACTTTTAGAAGAGCTGATTCTGAGCTGACAGGATAAAATCACTTATATTCAGTGATCACGATATGACGAATCCTCCCGATGTGGATGGGATGTCTGGACAGATAAGTGTTGTGGTAAAGAAGGAGGGGAACTCACCCCGGCTTGTGTTCAGCTGTTCAGTGATGGACCAACCAGACACCTGATCAGTGCCAGCTACAGGTGGACAGGAGACAACAGCACTGGCCATAGCCAGAGAAGAGTCTAAGATAGATGGTAAAAGGACCCCAGGGCCATCTCTGGGCTGGTCCAGACCAGTATCAGCATTGATCAGTGCTAGCTGTGGAACAGTATCAGTAGATGTGGAGATCAAGGCCTTTGACATTTGAGACAACTGCATATAAGAGATATGTTCCACCAGTGCAGAAGCGCTGCAATTGTCCTGTCCTTTTCTAAGACTTTAGTCTGCAGGCAGTAGATAGTGTCCTTCATCTGTATGTATGTAAGTTCACAGTCGTTACACATGGCCATCATTTTCTGTACTGACCTACTGAGTTTTTGAAGTTTTATCTTTGGGTTGTTGTAGTTGAGACAGTAGCAGGTAGCAGGCTCAAGTAAACAATCCAAACATCCAATGTCCAAAAACTTCTATCCAGTTAAAAACACAAAGGTAAAACAATAAGGATGTAAAAAGTGTATCATGAAATGATGGGTAAAACTGGATAAAAATTGGATAAAATGTCGATTCAGGACGGAGCTTCTGTCAGATATAGACACATGCGCCATGATTATGATAAAGGTTCTTGCCTTGCAGCTTGTATTCTTGACATTTACATTAACACACTCTGTAATCTTGCCCTCTTTGCACCTTTGACCTTCACCTTTATTTATTTTACTGTTTGGTAAATTAATTCTTCATTTAAATCCAGCAGATGAGATATCCCCGCTACCTGTATAGATGCAGTGATTCTCACTCCTTTAAGGAGTTGCTCACCCATTAGACTCAACCTATAAAAAAATTTAAGCAACCAACAAATTTAATGGTTGAGTCTACATGGTTCTCATCATCAGCCTGACTCAGCAGCTATGTTTCCATAAAGCATTAGTATTAATTGCATGTGAATAAATAATTGATGGCCAAAAAAAATCAACCAAATTGAGGTAAATTCCATAACATCTGATTCAAACATGGTTCATCAGTGGTGATGTACCATCTGACCATTACAAGCAACCAGTTTGCTTGCTAGCTACATGGCCTCATTTTGCAAAGATGGAAAGAATCTATCAATGCAGTTACATTATAATTACAGCTAAATTAAAGGTGTGTCCACTTCAAGCAAGTACATAAACATTTGGTCGCATTTTGGGGGAATTAATTAATACATTCGCCATTTCTGTCAAGCATTTTTTATTCAACATGACAAAATGTGCATAAGAACAGTTTGATGGAAATGTTGTTGGTGATAATGTGCATGCTTGTTCTTTGCTTTTTGTTTTGTTTTAAGTTGAGTCTAAAGGTCCTCTCTTAAGACCCTCGAGTTTGCATTATGCACCTTTAAAAGATTTTCATTATTCTGTATGTCAAGTGTGCCGCTGTTTAAATGAGGTTTGTATTGCTTGGAGGAAACACTGAATACATGCATGTTTGAGATGAAATGGTTAAATTTACAGATATTGAATATCAGAGCAAATGGGTCTATCAGCAGCTCCAATGCAAAAATATTGATATTAGTATCAGCCTTGAAAAAGCCATATTGATTGAACCCAAGTTTGAATCATTTCAAATCCACATCACCAGAGGTATTTTATACTTCATTTTGGAAATGGCTGGAAAGAAAACTCAGTGGTTTGAACTGTATGTGTGCATTGGCTGAATGAAAGCAATTCCCAACTTGCCTCTGAAAGAAAAAATAAATCTAGCAAAAGTAGTTTATTTTGCCAAATCATCAAATCACTGCAAGTAATCTGGAAAGGTGTGTTAAGTTTTTAATTCACTAAATAGTGCTAAAGATGCAACTTTCTCCAACTTGTAGCCTATTTTGTTTCTGCCTTTGACAGTTATAGTGCCATTGTCAACAACGCTGAACTTTCTGATGATGAGTGTTCTGTTGGTTTCCATTAATATCAAACTGCCTCGATGTGGCCATGAGAAAATCTGCATGATCTTGTAATGTGAGATGGTGTAGTGTGGTTAAGTCTTATTGGAGCAGTACTGTGATGGAAACTCTTGAGATTGAGATAAACTGGTCATTAAATGTAAAATGCAACACAACTGGTTGTCTTTTTATAGCCTTTTAATGTATGGTAGGCATAAAACATGTCCAAAACCCATTTAAACTTGTGTGCATGTGTGTGAAGCCAGGGACTAAGATAAAGAGGAGGAGGAGGAGGAGGAGGAGGAGAAAGAGGAGTGTGTGAGTGCTATGGGATGGTTTTGCTTTGTGGCCTGGTCCTTGGCCAAACCCTTAGCTTGAATGGCTAGCATTGGGTTTTGTTAAAAGGTGATGTATTTGTGGTTTCTCCTCCCTGCTGTTTCCCTACTTCAGCCTCGAGGATGATTTACCTAACGCCACATTTTTGTTTTTCAAGCACACTTTCCAAATCTCTCTTTACCTCCTACATATTCCCCTGTCTAATCACTTATGCCTGTAATTAAACGTCCACCTTGTGCAATCAAAATGACAAAAGACTGATTTGTGTGTCATGGGGTGGCCGGCCAAAGCAAAAGTGAATGGTCGTAGTTACAAGTATTTGAACTTTTGAATCAAGTGCTGCTCGAGTTTTCCTGAAGCACATTCAAACAGAATGTCTCCACTTTTGCAGTTTAGGCATTCAGCCGATGCTCTTATCCGGAGTGATTTACAGTACAGCGCAATAAACACAAATTCCTGAACTGGAAACATTCCAAGCAAGCAGTATGGAGTAGAAAACAGCCACACACATACAGTGAAAAAAAAACATCCTGTAGACCTACATATTTCATATATATCATCCATGGTGGAGAACTCTTCGATAGAAATGACCAGCTAGAGAGGAAAAATGTGTAAACTGAAGAGCATTTTTTTTCCTTTTTCAGTTTAAGGTTATTAGCCATGTTTCATATGGTAATCCTCCATTTCTATATTTCATCGGAAGCAGTCTGAGCAGTCAGAGAATTTAGGGTAGAAATCTGGTAGAAGCAGCAAAAATGTCTTTTTTTTAAGCAGTATACCAATACTCTATTCAAAAGAAAAACATTCCCAAGCAAACTAGCCTGCTGTAATTCTTCAGTGGGCTAAGAAGAACTAATACTTCCCTCCAGGCCATGCCAATGTGTCCCGTTCTGTGCCAGATGCTGCATGGTACAGTAACAGCCATGGGCAGGACTTTGATAGCTGGCATCTCAGGTATGTGCCAACCTCTGGGCATGAATGGCATTTTGGATGCTAGGAGACAGCAGCCTGCTCTCAGGCTGGTTGGCAGGGGCTGAACCCTCGAACCCAGGAGCCTGTTGGAAAGCACATCAAACGCATTAACATGGCATGAAATGCCAGGGTCAGCGCGAGTGTGCATGGGTATGTGTGTGGGCATATGTTTGTGTTTGTGTGTGTGTGTGTGTGTGTGTGTGTGTGTGTGTGTGTGAGACAGAGTAATAGAGAAAAAGGAGAGAGGGAGAGAGAGAGAGACATACCTCAGTCATTTCACGCTGAGGTAAGTGTAGATAGCCTTTGGGAAAACATTTTAGACACAGAAATGCTTATTTCCTGCCTCCTTGTGTGTCCTTTTCTTGATGGTTTTCCAAATGGAAATTTGGCATCTTGGCCTTTTTTTCCTCCAGGTAATATTGAAAATGTGGATTAAACTTCTACTCTTGCCATGCTGCCTTTTTGAGAACTGGAGTCTTATTCGTTACACTTTCCTGTCTCAGTGCAGGAGGAGCCATCTGTTTCAGTGAAGTTCATACTTTAAAGGCATGGTAAACTAAAATATGCAATTGATTAAAATGTTTTTTAGTCATTTATTTATTTATTTTTTGTCCTCACTGGGTGTAGCAATCAACATGAAACTGATCAGCTGATTTCCCTTGAGTCAAATGGTGAGTTTTGCTACTTTTAAAAGCTACTTTCAAACGTAAGAGTAGAGTGATTCAATCAGAACCCAACCTCAATTTTTATTAGTCAGCTGCATCTGTTATCCTCCTCTAGCCTCCATGAATAGTTGTAAGAGCAGAAACGGAACATGACACGCCCACTTTACAACACGACAAACCCTGAGATAACTTCATGGATCAGTATGAGGATGATGCGTGTTAACAGCCAGAAGCACTGCAAGAAAAGAACAAAAAGCTAATTCGGATGCCAGTATGAATGGGCAGGTGGATGGGTCAATAAAAGACAGGCCTGGCAGGTGGGAGATTGGAGTTCAATTCCCGTGTGGAGCGAGACCCGTGTTCAAAAAGTAGCTCCCAAACTCCATATTAGTACAAGTAGTGACTGTTAGGAGCTCTCAGACCTTGGTGGATGATGAAAACAGTGCTGAGGAATAATACTAAATAAGAAAATTGATTGTATCCATTGCACAGCCTTTGGGGGAAAGGGTTACAGACCTGTGAGCTGTTGGCTGGCTTCAACTCCACAGGAGCAGCTGGTAGTTTAGTGCTTTCCTCCAAAAAAGTTTGACTAGTTGTCAGGGGAGGGAAGAGCATCACTCACATGCTTCCCTGACACAGATTTTCCTTACAGTTCAGGGATTCAAACTGAAGACCTTACAGTACAAGCCTGCTTTTCAAACATTCAGGCTCACGCTGCTTCCCTGAGAATTCGCTCGAAATATGTCTGACCCGTGTAGCTCCTGCAGAGTAATGTATGTTCCACATGCTTTGCCATCAAGCACCAAATAAATCACATGATGCATCCGCTCATTTCCCCAAATCATTTCTGTTGTCATCTGACATGTCTAACAGCTCTTCCTCTGGACAAACCTGAAAACCTGCGTAACAATGACTGCATTGTTGAGAGCACTTTCCTCGTGTTTTTTTTAGATTACCGGGTGCTTCCCCTTCGGCCACAATGGTGACTTTGCTACAGGGCATTCAGATTTTTCTCAGCGAAGCCCTGCCAACTGTAATGATGGGACATGTCTTGCGAGAGCGCTGCACAGAATGTCGAGTTTCAGCCGAGTGCTGGTTTGCCGTGGCTCGAATGAAAAAAACGTTTGGCCAAACTGCAAATCACAAATTACACCCCGATTGTTGGTGTAAGGGTATTTAGCGAACTGCAGACATAAAACTTTGCCTCTGGATGTGAGTTTTCCAGTTTTTTGATTAGAGAGTGGGTTTGAATTTTGATTTGGTCAAGGCTCTGGTTGTGTCTGCAATGCTACAGAGAATCCCAAATGGGCCTGAATGGACACAGAGGCTTTTGCAGAGTATGTAATTACATAGTAAATTATTCGGTGGGTCCAAACCAAAACATAAAGGCATTCATTTTCAAAACCAGCTTACAAGGAAGCCTCTGGCAGCGCAGGGCTACACTATTTAAAAAAAGAGACGCTCGACGTATGCTGAAACCATGTACCTGGAAGTGGTTTATTGTCTTTGTGAAGAAAAAAAAGGATGGAGTTTTGCATTTTTTTTTTTTTTTTTATTTCACATGGTCTCAATGAAATATTGTGAATGAATATGCAATGGCGCAATGCCGGCACTTCTTATTGTGGAACTCCACACATCAGGTCTGCAGGAGGAAATGGTGTGCCTCTTCTAGATTTTCAGCATCAAAATGAGGGCTCAGAAATAGTGCTCAACACAGCAAGTTGCATCCCATAAAGTTGACAGTAGGAATTCAGTGATGACAGTAAAAACTATTCTATCAAAACAACTAAAGAACTATTTTGGCCCCAGCGCCAAAATGACCGGCCAAGTTGTCTCAGCAGTGTTGTCAAAGTTGTTTGTTGTCTTTTGCAATCCTGGCAGTATATCCGAAAAGCTTTTATAATACTGAGTACATCAAGCCAACCATCAACCAATGCCCAACAATGTGACAAAGTAACACTCAGTAAATTGTATGTATATACATTTTTTTGTGGATTGACCTATGAACGACTGCAATTACATAGTCTAAATGCGAGGCAGGGCGACAGAGAGAGAGAGACAGAGAGAGAGAGAGAGAGATGGGTGTGCTGGGGCAGAAAAGGATGAGAGCGGAGCCTGTAAGATAGTGAGGGAAGAAAACGACAGTCAAGAGAAGAGAGAGGCAGACAGAGAATGAGTTATTATGTGAGTCTGATGGGTTTGGCAGTGATAGTGATTCACTGTAAGAGGAGCCAACCAATGTGTTTGGATAGGCAGAAAGTATCCAGTGGATTCTGTGTCTAAAACAGTTAAATGGAACCAAAATTGTCTTCTGTCATAAGTTCAGCATTCCTCCTCAAGTGGAACATCCTCTTCCTCACGCAATAATTAATGCGTGACGAAGTTATTGGATTTCAAGACACTGCGACTGAAGATTTTGTGAGTGTGTGTGCACTCTTGGTCGCCGTGCATCCTGTTCTGTCATTCTATATGGAGAAAAGAAAAACTATACCTTAAATAGTAAAACGGTACAGTACAATAAGTACGATGATGACACATGAGCATGAGTGCATACATAATGATATCCCCTTGGATGCTGTAGTTACCCAAACCCACGCTTTTTTTTTTTTTTTTTTTTTGAAATTCTCCCAAATTTGTGTGCACTTTACTGTATTATATTCAAGACTTCAGGGATTTGTACTTGTGCTCCTAATTCCTGACCTTCAGGATGTCCAAAGCTGCTTGCTTCGACTTTTCTTCCTCTCCAGCTTCGCCTTTCTCAAATTTGACTATGATGGAACACTTACCATAAAAGAAAGCACACATAAATGACACAGGCAAGGAAAAAGGATCTTGCGTGTGTGTGTGAGTGTGTGTGTGTGTGTGTGTGTTTTTCTGTAACATTTTAAGAGGTTCCACTCACAAGGAAAAGTGAGCCACAAATAAATACTGATCTGACATATGAAAAAGCCCTATTGGTTTTGACTGATGGTACTTACATTTCTTCCCTAATCCTCAGATTGTATTAGCATTATTTACTTGGGCTCATGGGGCGTTCTTTATTGTTGTGACTGGTAATGGTGAGGAGGAGTGGAAAGACTTGGTTGAGATTTATCATACCCAAGAGTGGAGGAGTAGTTTCTCTTTGGTTTGAATTTCTATGCCTTGCACACAATCACAGACTTGTTAACCATTACCATTTGACTCAGATGTTTCTTGGATCTTTGTTTGGGTCTGCTCAGACATAATCGTCTCTGTTTTGTGCCCAAAACACTTGACAGTTGGGATGTATGCAAGATGTATGTGCAATTAAGTCATGCTCGGCAATCAGCCATTTCTTGCAGACCCGCCAAAGAGACTGCAGATTTTCTTAAGAGGTGTTTTCCAAGTAAGAATTTAAAATTAAAGGTGAGAAGCTGAAAGGTTCAAATGGTCCCAATGGGATTATAACTGTTGATCCCAATGAAAAATGTTAGCCAGTGCCCTTTTCTTTGTGCATTTTACAAGTTATGTCCTTTGTTAGGCAGTAACCAGCAGAGACGCTGGTTTTTAAAAGCACATTAGACAGTTTAAATCTGACATGGCTTGACATTGCTTGCCTATATTTCTCCACCATGTGAACTGCTGGAGATAAACTTGAGTAGGTGCAATCATTCCAGCAAATAAACTGGCTCCATCTGGTTTTGCAAGGGCTCTGGTGTTGACATTATTAAGTCAGAAAAACCTCCAGTGTGGCGGGGCAATTTTGGACTCTCCACTGTACATCTGCTCTACCTCAGCCCTGAACCGATGCAATAGATTTGTCACAAGACTTGACGTTACACCAAACGCGTATGATAAGTTACCATGGAGTCTCCAATTAGTGGTAAAAAAAAAAAAAAAAAAAC
>OMLB01045729.1:8043-24919 GCA_900302555.1 Myripristis jacobus | reverse complement strand
AGATGGAGAGGAGGAGAGGAACAACAGTTGAAAGTATGCACAACAGTGCTGGCATAATGCAATGGCTACGGGACAGGGGACAGAAGAACAGGATGACAGGGAGGGCATGTGAAGGAGAGGAAAAAGAGTGGTAAAAGGGGCAGGGGAAGAAGTCAGAGAGCAGAATAAAGCAGTAGCTGAAAAACAGGAATTCAAGGGGTCAGTAGGCTGACCCCCTACTTCCTGTTGTCCTCTGAACCTTTGCTGATTGGTTCCAGGACTCAACACCACATGACAGATGCTGACCTTGCTGTGTGTGTGTGTGTGTGTGTGTGTGTGTGTGTGTGTTCTGTGCTGCCATTTCTAATTTCCATTCCTAAAATCTTGACTAGAAATGTCAAACCTTTTCATGGTGTGAAGGGGGGCTACCAGAATATCCACATGCATAAGCCATAAGAAATCCTTTTAGTGATTCATTTCAAAGGGACCTCTGGCTCTATGATGGCAATATATTAATTTGAAGGGAATTCACATGAATCATCCTCTGCTTCCTTGAGGTAAATCTCTTCACTGCATCAGGGATTGTTACTCTTGTTAAGACTATGTCGGAAAATTAACATCGAGTTTTTCTCATTCTAAGCTTTGCTGCAAAAAATAAATTTTCCCATCATTGTAGTGGCATCTCTGTATAATATAAAGACGGAACTCAGTATACCATCATGCTCACATAGATGCACTCTCTCTTTCTCTCTGGTGAATTGGGTTGTCCCTGATGTCGGCAGGGTACCATCTGTCTCCCTGCTCCAGTGACACGTGTGCAACAAGGACAACAGAGAGGGATGGAGGGATAGATAGACTAAGGGGAAGGGAGTGTGGCTTAACACACGTGTGACACAGTGACAGACGGTGCAATCTACAGTGGGTTTAGACAAGCTGCCATTACTACGGGCGCGTACATTTGTGTGTTTGTGTGTGTGTAGTGGGGTTTATATGCTTGTGTTTGTGTGTGAACATGAGTGTAAAACACATCAGGCACGAGTGGCCTTACGGAGGTGTGTAATTTTAGCAGTGCTCTGGGGCCCAAGTGCCCTATTGTCAGTTGTTTCCCACTGTCATTCTGTGCTTCTCATTTGGAGTGTGATGTTCTGGCTGCTATTCCGTGAGCTTCTTCCACTATTTGCTATTACAGAATTTGTTTCAAACAACAATATTCCCATGATCACGGGAGTTCTGTAGCTCAGAGGACTAAAGAATATGATACGTTATTATGACATCATAAGTTTAAGTTTGACGCTCAGCTATGGTTGCATTATGTATTATCTCTCACCCATGTTTTCTGCAGTTATTTGCAACTATGTGACTGTGGGACTTTTGGCACATGTGGCAAGTGAGACTTACTGTTGTAAATACTGTTACTTTTTCATGGATGATGGCCCACATGAGTCAGTGAATTTTTCCCCAAGGGTTTTGTCAATGGAGTTGCGGTGTTTGCATGTGTGAGAGGGGAAGATGCAACAATAAACTCATTCTGCACATGAACTATTCTCATCTCAAAGTGTGCAGTGGTTATTTTATATTTAGCAGTGTGATGGATCATCTCTATGACTGTGGCATTTGAGTTGTTACAGTAATCTTGTCATAGCAGTTAGTTCACTGGCTTTGGTGTAATGGCAGGGAAATGGCATGAGAAAGTAAATGTGCTTAAGATTATATGGTATGCTGTGTGTTTGTGTATGTGTGTGTACTGAGGGCACTGAAGGTTTTCAGAGCATCACAACACATATTACTTGCCTTTTTTCAAACAGAGCACCAGGTGCAGTGAAGCCATGGTTCTGTCAGCACCAAGACAATATGTGTGTGTGTATGTGTATTGTGTCTGGGCATTGTGAAGCTGTGTGCACACAGAATACAAGATGGAGCAGAATGTGTGAGGCCTGGAGAAGCTAACTGTATGTATATTTGTTGTTGTTTTTGCCTCTGTATGAGAGGCAGAGTGAGTGAAAGCGCATGTTGATGTACTTTGATGTCTATGAATCACTTCTATTCATGGTACACAAAGGGTTAACCAGTGGACCAGATGTTATATCAAGGTTCGCACACAAACATGCTGGATGGAGCTCAGGTGTGTCTCTGTGACAGCACAGTTTGTTCTCCCTGATGAGTCCAGAGCTCACACTCATTGATCATCCACCTCACCATCAGCTCAACACACAGTCCACACGATTCTGCCAGGGGCTGACAGCCATCATGTCACCGCAGCTAAGGAACTCAATCAGGTTGTAATTCACCTGGGGATCCCTTAAAGCTCTTCAGTTTGCCTTGAGGGTGCAATGGGAGCAGACTGTGTGTGAAGCTTCCAGGCTGCTAAGAAAGTCACCCTACTGGATAAAGATTGAAACTCACAGAACTGTAATCCCCTCCTGCCCCAAGAGCTCTGTCTGCATTGACAGTCTGTCTGACTTACTCTTCTCTTATACCTTTAACCAGTCCACTAAAAAATACTTGACTGTATTCTTGTGGGAAAAAAAGTGCTATATTACTTTTAGAGACTGTTTAGATGTCTATGGTGAGGAATCAAGTACAGCTAAAGCATTTCTGATAATTTGAGCAAAAGCTTAATTATTTTTTAGTCCATGCATGCCAAAAACTGAGCTTGGGAACTGCTTTCTGCAGCCACTGACCTTGTCTAGACCATTATGAGTCTATGGACTGTTAGTGAAAGAAACTTGGCGAAGTCCTGCAGCTTGACTTTTTAATTGTACAGCAATGCTTTTGTTAAAGTAGAGTGTTGTATTCCTATGAATGTCATTTTGAACCTTGCGATGTATGAGTGCAGTGTACCAAACTAAATTGTTTTACAATACAGTAGAGCAAGGTGTTAACCTGCAGCTTACAGTGGACCCAATATTCAAGTGTAAAGTGCCATTTGCCAGTGTGTTTTCCTTTATCCTACTTGCTTGCGGTGGGAACTGACCTTGGGAATGGTCTGCATGCGTGTGTGTGTGTGTGTGTGTGTAGAGCGAGTCACACAGCTGGAATGCTGGGCCCCCTCTGTGGGTGCTTGCTTCCACTCAGTACTACTCTTCTCTCCACACTCAGACAGATACATAAGCCCACACGCATATACACATCTAAGAGTCCATTCATTAAGGAGGATAAGAGTTCAAATATGCCAATGTCTCAGTCTCAGCCACACTTCTGTGGTTATAAGTCTGTATAATAATAACTTCTTGTGGGTGCTGATATTGAAATTCTTCATTGAAGATGTAACCAAACAGGCATGTTTTATCTCATCTAGATTAATTTTTCCCTTTTCTCTGATTGATCAGTGTTTGCTTACAGATGAAGAGTCGTGATTGTGCTGGGTGCTCAATGAGACAAAAGAGATTGTTTGTGGATGGCAGTGAATTTTAAACCGCTACATGTGCTGTAGGGATGTTGGTATTAGCATTATTGTAACAGCATAGTGGTATGTTTTGAAGGCTTTGCTGTCTCTCTCTTTCACTCTCCCACTCTTCCTCTCTCACTCTCTTGCTCCCTCTCTCTCTATCATTCCCCAGGGTAGAACAGCTCTTTTAATAATGCAGCACATCGTCCTGCTGGCCTCTCTCCGGGGAGCTCTTGTGTCGATTAGGCAGCAGAATCTGGAGCCAAGCCAAGGGTCTATTCACCGCATCACTGCACAACCAGAGAGAGAGAGAGAGAGAGAGGGGGAGAGAGAGAGAGAGAGAGTAGGAGCTAGGGAGATGGGAAAGACAGGGTGAGAAAGCCAATGAGGTGAAGATGGACGAAAGTAGAATGGGCTTGAAGACATTAATAGAGAGTGGCAGTAGCATATATAGGGGAGAGAGTAAAGAGAGAAGACTGCTTTTTTGCTTAGCCGCCATCTTTGCCCCTATCTCTTGGTGAGGTGTCAGTATCGAAACAACAAACAGCTTTATGTTCCAAGGACTATCTGTGCCCTCTGGATGTAGTAACAATCAGGTCTTTATGAGAGCTCTGTAAATTACAGAGTCACTCAATTAGCAGAGCAGGGAATGTCCCAGTCGCTGCCTTACAGTGTGCAAAGAGTCCTTCGTTGTTTAGGCATGGACATGGGGAGCTTATCACTTTTATCTGTGTTTGTTCTTTTCCATGTTGACCCAGATGATCTTTTTTAGGTGGGCATCTGAATCAGATCCACAAAGGGAGCTATTTGCTGGATGCCTTGGTATCGTTTTGAAAGCTTATTTCTCTAATAAGGATTTATGCAACTTCCATGCAGCAAGGGTTTCATATCCTTCATATCTCATTTACTTTTCTTTTTGATATTCTCTGTCCTTGTTTTGTTTTTGGTTTCTGTCTCTAATTATAACCAGTTGAGCCCCAGTTTGTGTTTGTGTGACTGTCTGTCTGTGTTTACGTGCATATGTGCTCTTTGGCAGCATTTTATGCTCCGTGTCTCTTGGAACAAAATGGATGCTTGAGATTAGAGACATTTGTTATCAACGGTAGCCCTTTGTTCAGCCTCTTTTAGTTTTCCTAGAACATACACAGAGGGTACCATATGCAGTATTACACATCAATGTAACATCTACAAATCAGTTTCTCATGAACCAGAGGACACTCATTAGAAATGCTGTTCTGTTATGTCATTTCATGTTGCATTTTCTGCTTCCTTCACAGCAAAAGCCTCCCAACAATGACTGGCGATTCAATCAGGGACAGAGACCCGGACCTAGCGGGTAAGTAAACTGACAAACACACACACAGCAAGGACATCTCTTTGTATTGCACAAGCTTAATGGAGGGGAGGGGGCCGAGGAGAGATAAGGTGTGAGAAAGAGAAGTGGAGAATGAGACCTGGATGGTGGTGAATGTCGTACCCACTCGTGCTTACTGCATGCAGGGACAGACTTTAACATACTAAAGATATTGCATCAGGACAGAGGCTCACAGTAAATCAAAATGAAAGCCTTAATGTCACAATCATCTTAATCTGACTCTGAATAACATTGTCAGATTGAGTCATGTCACTTGAAACATTTACAGTGCAATTCAGTGACTCAGAATACCTGATATTTGCTCACGAAAGAGTGGATCTGCCTGTTTTCAGTCTGCTTTATAAAATGGCTGCCGCAGATTCCACTCCCCCTCCCCTTCTTTTTCTCTCCTCTCTGCACTCTCTGAGCCTGTGTGCCATCACTCAGTACTGCTGATCAGGGAAGGGAACCAGAGCTATAGAGGGGGGATGGGCGTGTGTATTTCTCTCTCACACTCTCTGCTTTATTTTCCTCATCGGAGAGGTCACATTGATTGGTTACGAGAGATTTAATGTCCTGACATCAGTGATTGTCTGTTACATTGCAATAGATCGGTAGGCACATTTTCTGATGTCAGTTGCATGAGGTTATTATGAATTTGAGCGTGCGTGTGTTGGTGGCTGTGCCCACTTCGATGGTTGTTTAGCCCATATTGTGTGTGCCAAAGTGGTGTACACGCTGTAACAGTTTCCAAAACAGTGAGATTACACAACACATTCCATGAGTCGAGCCATATTTCTGAAAGTACCATCTGGGGGCCTCTGTTTCTCCAAGCTCTGTTTCTGCAAGTCAGGAGAGCACTCACGCACACACACAAACACATCTTACTTGGAACAAAAACACAAGCCGCTGCCATTTTGGAATACCACAGGGGTTATGGATACATTGGACAAAATTCATGTTTGCTGGGGAAAAAAAGAGAAAGAAAACTAACTTCCCATCTCTGGTATTTGTAATGGATGTGACAGACGCGGGATATTTTCCACTGACAAGCAGGGAACAGAATCTCTGCATTCTCTATTCGTTTCCCTGATTCTTAGCCACAGTCAAATACCAAATGGTTCTTTCAGACTGTATAACCTGTTGTGTTCTTAGTCCCTACATGCCGTACGCCACACACATACGATGGACGCCGAAGAAGGGGACAAGGTATCAACATAGAAATAGACACTGTGGTCACTTTTTGCCCTTAGTAGCTGATCAAGGGTCATTTTTTAAGCTACTGTGCCGTGGTGGTGTGGAAGTGGGACCTGATCAGAAATCAGCTGATAAGGGCAGAGAGCGGCTAAAACTGTTTAGGTAGTGCGCCGCAGATGAGTGCTGTGCTGTGTGTAGATGTACCTTACCTGTAGCTTCTTTTAGTCCCTCTGAACTTTTGATGGGGTTTGTCGATCGATGTGCATAGGCCACAATGCCTGCTGTGGCATAGAAAGGACTGATTGTCACACTTCTTAGTTTGCGTGCAGTGTTTTTGTAGATTTGCTCAGCATTGTATGTGTGCTCTACATATAATCATTAGTCTGCGAGTTGTTGTTTTCTTTCTTTCTAGAGGGCTGGCTTATACCATATAGTGTTGCCTTTGTTGTATGTCTGTGGTGGTTGTAGCCAGGCATTACCACATGTGGCTTTTTCATGTGATTTCTCAACTGGAAAACGGCCTACAAAGAGACAATGGGGACAGCTGTCTCACAATCAATGTCATCACCCACCTCTTAGAGGCTAAAAATTTAGTCTATGAAGTAAACTCTGCACTCTAGAGTAATCGTTTGATGCCAATATACAGATCAGACGCTAATCAGTGTGTGTAATTGTTATTTTAGGTTTAAATTAGGTTTAAAATGACTGTCTAGGAGACAAAAGGAGGAGGCAAAACAACAATGAGAGGTTTCCGTAGAGATAAAAAAAAGTCTGTTTCATGCGTGGCTGCAAAGAAAAGGGGTTAGCCCTCTGGCCAGCTGCAGTCATCCCTGTGGACCACAGTTCACAATCTTGCCCACAGGAAGTGATAATCCTGACCACAGGAAGTGCTTAGCGGTTCCACAGGATGTGAAGGGTACAGGGAGAGACTAACAGGAGATAAATGAAGCATCCCCCTTATCTTCAGTGACACAAAGAGGCGTAAAATGGCTGCCCTGCATGGCTTTACTGACCGTGTTCTAACCTGATCTGTTTCTCATTGGCTGCCTGGCACAGGACATATATGTTCCTCTGCCGCAGTCTCTCTCTGGCACTGTAACAAAACCCACTTTAGACTTTTGGCAGTGTGACCTGGCAGCTTAGCTTAAACCTAACGCTGTTCTTGTGTTAGAATTTCTTTCTTGTTTTTCGATTAGTTTCCTGGTCCAGATCCCTTCACTCAGGAGGTTTTTTTAATTGCTTTTAAATTGAGATCAAATGAGAGGCATGTAAAAATCCTTGTCTTTTTGCCTTGTGTTTTTTACCGCAGTGCATATGAGTCAGGAAGTAGGACCCGAGACCCTGATGTCCTTTTAACCCCTTATGTCCTGCTGTGTTTCCTCTAAAGAGCTGCAAAATTTGAACCTTTTACCCAGCACCACCTGGACAAATGATCTCTCACTATAAGCCCTTAGAGGGGCTACTGAAAGAGTTAGTGCCATTGTTGTGCACGCACGCTACAGTGGCACTCATACAAATTAGGAGGTTGAGGCAGTAGTTATGAGTTTCAAAGTCCAAACCATGTGCGCGCTTTCTGCTCTAAACCAAGTCCACTGGCATCATCTATAGTGGTTTGTTCTTAGACTCTAAGTGACCAATGAGTGGATTTTAAAGACATGACACTTCAAAGCAAAGCAGTTGTCTGGGTTATCCTTTCTGAGTGCTCCAACAGCATTTGCATAACAACAAAATACTGCATGTTCATGGGCAAATTCCAGAGGTTGAAGTTTATTAGCACACTGAAAACAGGAGCAGGGAAAGGATACATAAAGTGTGTCCCAGTTGTGAGATGTAGAGCTTGTGCTGCTGTGTTTAAACTTTGGGAATGGTTGTAAATAGGTGAGCGTAATAGATTGCAGGTCTGCTTGTTCCTTTGTTCCCCCCACATGCAAATTTCAGACTTTAAACAAACAAGCCTTTGAAGATGAATTTTGGCCAGATGGAAATGTTCAGTGTTCATTGAACGCTGCGTGTGTGCCAGTGCAAATGTGTGTGTGTGTGTGTGTGTGTGCGTGCATGTCTACCCAGACAGCTATTTCCTTTAAAGTTGGTACCATTAAACTGTTAATCAGATTTCCGACATGGTGTAGCACTTGCAGTAATGCTAGAGAGAGTGTAAATGTTGTACAGGGTTTATAGTGACTAGGAATGCACATGCAGGCTTGCTAGTGTGTGTCTGTATTCACACAGATATGTACATGCATTAGCAAGCGTGTGCTCGTGTGTTTGACTGTGTGTTTAAGAGACACACCTTGTTTTGTATACGGCACATCCTCTTTGTTATCCTTGCTGAGTTTTCCTCAGGCTGTGTGGCTTGCCATCAGCTGCTTTGCCTCTACTTCATAAACCAACTGTCAGAAGAGCAAGTCAACAAAGCACACGCACAGCCTCTGTATATATGACTACTAAAATTGCTGCTGGTTATTGACTCTTCTTGTTCCCTCCCCTTGGCTACAGGGCAACAGGAGGACCCGAGGTTGCCATGGGAACTGGCCCCTGGCCCCAGCCCCCAACTGAAGCCGAGCAGCTCCAGGCCCTGATGGCAGCAGCTAACGGTGAGTCCTATACCACCCTATCCTTTCCACCCTCCTGTTATCTCCTCTTTTTGCCTCTGTCCATCTGTCTCTTCCTCCTTCCTATACCATTCCTCTGTTCATCAGCAAAACTCACTCTTGCCCTTTACTCCACCCCCACCCTCAGGGCTGGCTTGGCAAGGCGGGTGAAGGAACGTGGAGAGCAAAAAGGGTGTGGGGGCAGGGGTGGGTCATGCTATGTTCCTGTTTGGTTGGAGGGCATCCAGCCAGACTCGTTCATTGATAAAGCCCTCTCTGTTTCCACATTGATGTTTAGTGGCTCATTGTGTGTAGTGGTAGTGTGTAACTGAATATCCAGAAGGAGCTTCAGATATGACTTAGGCAATAGTTGCACCTACCCAGTAGCCCAGATCTAAATACAACAGCTGACATGTTTCCTTCAATAACATTACAGAGATGCGTGTTTCCACTGTACACATTAACCACATGTGTAATGTTTTATCGTAAGCATAGGGCTATTGGCAAACAGTAATTGAACTTTTTGTATTTGCACCTTTGAGTTCCACTTTGCACTGCAAAAACAACAGCCTCCCCCCAACTTTGTTTTTCTCCTGCTCCTCTTTTGCTGCAGTTAGTGCACATACTCACCGGGGCACAGAGTGACTCATCATAGGACTGTAAAGCCTTGTAATCGTTCTGGAAAAATACAGACCAAACTGGCCTAAAGCGCAGAGCTGTGCAGCACACACACACACACAGTGACAGGCAAATTACGTAGAATTGGTGACGGATAGACTCAATGAGATTTGTTGCCACATTGACCCACGTCATTGTTTCCATTGTTATTTCAACCACTGACACATCAGAACTCCCCTCTCGCCCACACACACTCACTCCCCCCCCCTTCTTGGACACTGCACTGGATCTGATGTGGAGGTTTTATTTTTACCAAGCTTTAATCTAAGTGTACCAAAAGACGAGGAGAGAAGGCTCTGTGTGAGCTTGTATGTCAACAAAGCTTGACAGAAGGTTCAGTTTGTGCTCTAAGGGAGGAAGCAGCTACAGAACAAATATTAGATGTGCTTTGAAGGTCATTTCACCACTATAGATAATGGCATTGTGTTGATAAGAATTACACAGGAGCTGTTATACCCATTTACAATTTAGAAAGGTACTGTGTATTACCAAGCAGAGAGAGAATTAACAAGTCATCACTTTGACTGTTTGGTGGTCAGTGCAATAAACAGGATTGTTTTTGTGAGCGTGTGAGGGTTTATATAGGTTGAGAGGAGCTAAAGGATGGGGGAGGGAGCATTTGTGTCTGTGGCTCTGCAATGCAGGGGCTGGAGGAGAATTATGAGCTGAGCAGCTACGTCATGCACACACAGTCAGGGCATGCGTAATAGAAAAACACACAAACACAAAGAAGTATGGTTTTTAAACAGCTCCACAAAAATTGCTCAGTACATCACTGACCATTTTCTAACACCTCTTTCTCCCTCTTTTGTCTATTTTTCCCCACTTAGGTTTATTTCAGCTTTAGAGCTGTTGAATTTGCTTTGCATAGGCACTGAGCCATGAGATATGTTCAAATCAAACCACTGATCCCTTTTCAAAAACTGGATAGTTCTTGTAAATTAACAAGTTCCATCCCTATCTCTTTTCCCACCCTGCCCCCCTATTCCCCCACTCTATCTCTCTTCTCCCCAGAAGTGAGTGAGGCTACGGCCACCCTAGGACCTGGCACCATGGGCCTGAGCACCCGCTACAGCCCCCAGTTCACCCTGCAACATGTGCCTGACTACCGCCAGAACGTCTACATCCCCGGCAGCACGGCCACCCTCACTTCCAATCCCCAGCAGCAGCAGGCCACAGCCCAGCAGGCCACCCAGCAAGCTCTGCCTCCGCCCCAGGCCTCGGCCCAGCCCGAGCCCCCCAAGGCCGCCCAGACCCCCGCGTCCAAGAAGAAGTCCACCAAGAAGGATAAGAAGTAGAGAGGGAAGGACTGAAGTGGAGGAATGATACACCCGGCCTGATCTGATGAGAAATTCAACCCCCCACACCCCACCATTAGGTATCTTACTGCTCTGCTGACACCCGCGTTAGCCACAGTCTCAATACTGACACCAAATCACTCTGACCCCACGGACGATCTTAATGGTTCTTTGAAAGTGTGTCTTGAAGGACCTGAGGAATCTGAATGTTCTGAAGGTTGTTGTCAATACTTGGAAACCCATGTTGTGCTCAAGGTCTAGTGTTGCTCATGTAATCAATGTTGGTAAACAAGATATTTTTGGGGGGGTGTTGGGGGTTGTTGTGTTTTTTGGCAAAATCAAATGGATTCACTTCAAAGAGATTCAGTGTAAGGAACCTTGCTGGGAAAACAAGATAATGCCCAGTAATGTATTCAGAGATGAAATTTTAATGTGCTTCATGTTGGATTTATTGCGCCCTTTCCCTGAGGAGGAAAGTCTGCTATTGTAAAGTATGCTAGATTGCCATTAGATTCTTATATAAGGTCAGCCTTGCGGGACATTAAAGCATAACTCCTATGGATACAAGGCTGTTGTTTGATCGGTATTACACACTCTTCTGCATGCTCCTTTAGGTTCAAACCACATATAGTTTAGAGTTGCAAACTATGCATTGCAAAAGCAAGAAGGAGGACATCCTGAACCAATAATCCTCCTTCCAAACGCAGGTCAACATAATGCACATGTAGCATTTACTTGACAGAAAATAAAAATTACTTTTGTAATCATAGTTGAAAAGATGAGATTTTGAGCAGATTTTTTTTAATGACCTGAGCATGCACCCGGAGCTGGGGCTGGCAGAGAAGGGTGGGGTTGTGGTGCGTTGTCACAGGCCATGTTGTCCATGCAGGTGGCATCGCAGCCGGCACTGGTTTCTTGTATAACACCCCCAGATGGGCACCAACATGTCCTGATGTCCTGCACCCTCTGCCCCATCTCTCTCCCAAACCAGCTTGTGTCCTCCCTTCACTCACTATCCCACTTTGAGAGCCAAACAATAAGAAATGCACTGTTCGTATTCTAAAGATGACATGATGTAGGGGTAGTAATCACTTCAGTCTTTAGAGAAGTGTGTAGACGTGGTAAACTTAAGTGCTTAGGAGTTTCTTGACACTTTTGCTGGCCACTAGGGCCTCAACAGAGTATTCACCCTTGCTATCCTGAAGTGCTGATGAAACTTCTTGATGTGAGACAATAACATGTTTTTTTTTTCCTTGGAAGATAATGATTCGATAGTATAGAGGAATTGTTTATATAAGATATGAAGTTTTTCCTTTGCCGTCCAATTGTCCGTCAGGCTGCTGGCTGGGCACCACTGCATGAAGAGGCAGCTTGCAGGCTGGGTCAGAGGGAGTGGAGAGGGTGTGGTGAAGGGTACAAAGTCAGGGGTGGCAAAACTACATTGACAAGGGGGTGGGAAGCAACCTTGGCTCTACCCACTGAATGTACAGAGGCACCACTGTTGACCCCCCCCACCCCCTAAATGTCTTAATGCACTGACCCAGGTAGAGGTCAACAGAGCCAAGCACATCTGTCCCTGTTGGAGAAGAGATACCACTTGAGAGGGGCCTAAGAGGGGGGCGGGGGTTCAGAGTTTGCCCCCCTCTCCGTCCCTCCATCCAAATCCACTCGTTTTAACGCAAACCTCAGGCTCTATACCACTCACTTCTCCCCTCTGCTCCCTGGTCCTGTGAAGGCTCTTCCCCACTGTAAATAAACATAAGTCCTGTCGATGGTATGAGCCAGTTGTTTGTATAGTAGGGACCGCGGCCAACATTTTCAAAACATAAGTCCCTATCCACAAGGCGTGGCTTACTACTGGAATGTGTTGCATTTGTTTTTCAAGAAAAACAAGAAAACCATAAAAAAACAAAACAAAAAAAAAAACAATGATTGAAAATCTGAGATGTTCTTCAACAGTTTGTGTTGCAATGTAGTAACTAAGCACCATGGAAGCCAACTAACTCTTCAGTGTAAATAAATGAATTAAAGATGACGATGATGACGATAACTTTAGATGATAAGTAAACAAAGTGACACACGTAGACTAGTTAACTTGTGATATGTGTTGCGCATATTTTTGTGTTCATTTTCTCTCTCTATTATCTCTTTTATCACCCTGTAAAGAAACAAAAGACAAAAAAATATATATTGGAAATGTTTCTATTCTTCTGTAACCTCTTAATGTTCTTTTGCTGTGATTTTATCTCGTGCATTTGTGAAAGAATGCCTCTCTTTCTCTCTTTCTGTCCATATGAACAAATTATTATAAATATATATGTGTAAGTCTGTCCGCTGCTGAATTAATACTATTCTATCCTGCTGTATTATCTTTCTTATTGAAACGCTTAGCTCCCACGCTATACCCCCGTGTTACTCTTATTTTTATGCTAATATTTATATTGCTGTTTTATTTTCTCTTGACACTGACATTTCAAATAAAAATATTCTGAAATCATTAAAAAATGTGCATCTGGAGTTTCATAAGCTACTAATATAGATATATCTATATAGATATTGATACAGATAGATATATGTATTGCCTTTCTTTTTGGGAAAGAAAGCTTAGTGGAGGAGTCCTGAAGGGTGAATCCCTCCCTGTTGTTGATTTTTCAGTTGAGGGCTTGTCAGCCGACTTGTCCTCACAAGGTGGTGATTAACATGATTACTACTAACATACTGGAGGCAAGAATCTCCCCAGAACCTCTCATGATTGTTACTGAAGGGTAAAAACAATGGTTGTCAATTAGATAAAATCCTAACCTAATATTCTGCATCAACGCAATTGTCTAATAGAGAATACAGAGAAATTGTGACAAGATGCAGTCTTGATTGGATCATGTATAGTCTACATTAATTCTGGTTTCCAGAATACATGGACTTCATGTACACCTTCAACAGTTTATCTGTACTGGAGCTCCATGGATTATATTATCCTGTGTATCAGGGGTCGTAATGGAAATATGGTAGGCAGCCTCAGCTCTTTGTGCCTCACACTGGGTCTTACACAATAACAGAAGCACTACTATAAATAGCCCATGGAACGTCACTAACCAAAACAAAAGAGCAGGCCTTGACTCACTGGTGCGGATGATGGGGGATGGAATGAGGGGCTGCAGAGCTGGAGGGATAGAGGTAATGTGGGTGCTGTTCATCAGTCAGGGGTTATGTCCTTTTTGATGACAGCTAGCAAGGTCACTGCCTGGAGATGCAAATATTAACACTTAAAACACATAAAAAGCATAGCTGACAAGAGATATCAGCCTAAGCTGCCACCGTGTTTATATGAAGACACTGAGGGTCTTGGAAAAGCGAAAACACATCAGCTAATGTTTCTTTTCACATGGAACAGAACTGCATGTTCCTTACGACATCACTTTCAGCAACCACACTCACAGACACTGCAATATATAAAAAGAAATAGCAGATTCACAAACCCAAAATGGCTGACTTTCCCCCTTTCTCTTGATGCATTATGTGGTTTCCAAGGCAACTGTTGGCCCCAGTGTTGCATGTTTTCTCTTTTTTTTTTTTTCAGTCTTCATTAGACATCCATGCAGTCGACATTATTAGCTGAGCCTGGGGCCTGGCTGGGTTGAATGACCTGCTAGAACTCAAACATATGTAGCCATTAGTCAAACCTGGCAACGCCGACAGAAGCATATGCAGGAAATATGGCAGAGCAGAGCAGAGACTCTCCCACACACAGACATGAGCGGATGAGTCAATGGCAATAAAAGACTGAATGCTGATCCAGGTGTGATTCACTGGAATGAAATGGGTCTTAGAGAGAGCTACTCTAATTTGAAGGTCTAATATTCTAATCTATGGAAACTGAAGTACAAGCCATATTTCCAGAAATGCCAGTGCAACACTGTGTTTATCTTAACTTTTAAAATTTGCTTTAGGGTTAGCGAAGCTATTTAAAATGGAGAGTTTCTGAGAAAATCAGCTGATGTTTGACATCCTGTGACTCTCATGGTGACTCCTGCTGTCCTCATGGCTCCCATGTGTCATCAGTTCCTTTTCACCGTGACTGCAGTGGGACAGGAAGTGCAGCACTTCCCGGAGGGGAGACCCAGCAGAATAAGGAGATTGTTCTTTTATTGCCCCCTTTTTTGTTCCCCCACCTCATCTTGCTTAATTAAGCACATTCCCACTAATCACACACACTCACAGATGTACACAATGGAGTAATACACACACACACACACACACACACACACACACATACACACACAGACACAGACAGTCACAGGGATGATGGCATACCATGCACACACAGACAAAAGAGACTCCAGTCCAGGGACAGTGATGTATGGAGGGGTTATCCGATGGAGGAAGCATTGAGGGGAAGCCGTGGCCGACTGGAACTTGACAATGAAGCATCTGTGTGTGGTAATAACATTAGTCAGAGAATCTGAACACAGGGCAGACATCATCACATCCTTACTGTGACACACACATACTCCTCCACAATCAGGGGAGCCACACAGACATGCCTATACACATAGTAATTTGGTCATCCAGTGACACAGTATTTTTCTTTTTGCTTCCGCTTTGAAGTATTTGAAGTATTGAATAGCACCAACTTATCAAATCATTTGATCAAACTCACTCTAATTCCACCAGGGGTATAAATTCTAATCAGGAGACTGGTACAGGACATGCAGCCGAACTTTCCCTCCTCTCCTTCAATAAGTGAACTGCTGGGCGGCTCCAGCAGCAACAAAAACGGAAACAAGGATCACATTTCAGACTGAATCTCACATCTGATCCATCTGTGAGGAGAGCAGGATGTGATGTAACTGCTGCAAGTGGCGGGACAGGAAGTGGGTTTCCGCGCCACCTAGGGTCTCCTGCCTTTTTTTGTTTTGCATTTTTGCAGCAGCAGCCCAGAGAAAGGAAGGAACCCCTCCTCCTCCTTCTCCTCCTTCCTCTCTTCCTCCATCCCTACCCCCTCCCTCCTTCCTCGCGTCCTGCAGCTGTCTCTGTGTTAGCGGATAGGGCAGCCTGATATGGGTCACCACATGTTGGAGGACAGAGCACTGCTATGTGGACAGACACACTCCGAACAGAGCAGGGATAAAAGCCAGATTATACCAGACTTTACTATGGATCAACTCTGGGATGCACTGTGTATATTTCCAGCACTACAGTACACTACATAGGAGGCAGTTCACATGACACACTTAACAGTTAACTCATAAAAGTTTAGAAGACCTAGTTTTGTGTTTTTTGCTTTTTTTTTATAGAAAGAATAGAGTTGTGGGCTAATGTGATCTCTTGCCGAGACAGAGATAGATTCCTGTGGTTTTTGAAAGGATGTCTCTTATAAAAAATGAATAGAGGGAGAAAGGAATGGAACATCTTTTTTTTTTCTGATGGCATACTCAGGCAGCTCCAAAAATACACACAGACTGTCCTGCGCAATATCAAGTAATGCTTGCAGGTTTGTTTTTTTTTCTTGAGAAATTCACAAAGACACATTCCTCACTAATTGTTCTGAAATGACAAATGCATTCTCTTTTATTCTTAAGCATTATTTCTGACTGAATAATATGAACGCCCATGGTCGTGCCTAATGGTGGAACTACTAGAGACTGAGCTAGCAGGGAGGTCGGTGGTCTTGACCAGAGGAAAAGGAGGATGCCATTGAGTAGGAGCATCGGAGCAGAGTAGCCTGAGTGTTGCTAAGGCTAACTCTGCGCTGATTTAAAGAGACACAGTAATGCGCTGGCTGCTGGCTCCACTGAATCACAGAGATGGAGCTGTAACATGTGGAAGAAGAACACAATGCTCCCTTTCACTGCCGCAAACCTTTTTTCTCTCCATCTGAAAAGCTCTCTCTCTCTCCCTTGTGCTCTCTCTCTCGCCTCATCTCCTCTGCCAAGTGCTCTCGCGCCTGTTTTCTCAGCTGGGAGGATGGAAATCAGACGGGGGGAGAGATGGAGGAAGAGCAGGAGACAGTATGGGATGGATTCAGGGTGATGGATAAAAAAGGGTAAATGGGGTTAATTATCTCACTCTGATTTTGCTTCAAAGGGGGATGGAGTGAAAGATGAGAAGAAAAAGTATCCTCTTTTCCCTGCATCAGGTGGTACACTTTCACCTCACCCAGACTACAAGTCGAGGGTCAAGTATTTAAAACAAACAGGGGCAGTGAGGCTAGAGCATCTGCTCACCAGTGACTGACCTGGAAACAGAAAGGATATTTCATAAACAACATGGCAATGGACCATAATTTGGTTTCCATCCACTCGACGAGAGAGAATAGTGTGTGCTTTGAGGGATCAAAAGCTTCCATCTGGTGCAATGTGGTTTGAGGGCATCTTCCACCCCCCACCCTGCC
>OMLB01045726.1:63385-83851 GCA_900302555.1 Myripristis jacobus | reverse complement strand
TCACATTCAGGGCCAATATTTTGGGGAGGAAAAAAAAAAAAAATCACAATACAGGGTGGACTCTGTGGTGCCATGCAATATAGATCGAGACGGCATTTTATATCGAAGCTGAGCACCCGGGAGTTTAGAGCCCCAACTTTTGAGTTCAGATCCATTTTTGACCTTGGCTGATATTTGGCAGAGCTTTGTGTTCTGGGTATTGGACGCCTGTTATGGGTCCTCTGTGATGCATTGTGTTTTTATGTTTGAGCCGTTGTCTGTATTCCCATACCGGAGTTTTAAACCATGACGAACAGCAGAAATACTGGAGCAAAAGATACCCCATATGCTCATACAAATAATGGATTGTGTAAGGAGAGGGCACACACAAAAATAAATGTTCTGTCCTTTTTTTTTTGTTTTTTTTTCTTTTCTAAGGCTGTCGCTGCACAGTGGTTTTCAATAAACAGTGAATCACTGCAGAACTCTCTGTTTGACCCGTCCCTGCATCTTTGGCGTGACCTCTCCGCTAATGTCTTTTCACATTTCTCCACCCACTCCCTTCCCTCACACTTAACAATGAGTCGGAGGAAAACATCCAACAATGCGAATTCTCCATGAATAACGGCACCTTTTCACCGCGCTAATTTTGCACAACACCTGAGCGGGGAAACTCACGGCACCACAAAGCCTCGGTGATCTGCCCGGTCACTGCTAGACACTGCAGTCATGCAGCAAAATGAGAGCACTGTCTGCTGCTCTCCTGAGACACAGCACTCAGCCTTACAGCGCAAGGCGTAGTAAGTAAGCCCGGACAAGATTAACGATTTGCTTTTTGGTGTTTTAACCCAGCGGCGATTTTTGGGGGGAAAACCGGAGAGGAACGTTTAATAGCTGCAATAATTACCCTGGCAGTTGGTGTTATGGGGGAAGCACACCTGCCATGTATTTTCCAGCTACTGCAACCGAGCCCCTTTCAAACATACACATGTAGCTGTTGTAAATTCCCTCACATATTCTCCAGTTACCTTTCCACAGTTGCACCGTTAATGGATGCTGCCCACGCTCTCAAGGAATCTTTCTATCTGTGTTTTTTTTCCCCCTGCCTTTTATTGATTTCTGGTTGGTTGCTTGCAAAGATGGAGGTTTTCATTAAAATGGGTTTAATTAACAGGTTATATCTAGTAGAAAAGCTGTAGAAGACGGCCAACTTTATGGCTGACCAGTGAAGCATTCTGTAGCAATACACGATTCTGATTCAATAAAATAAATAGAGCATGTGGTGCTGGGCTGAAATGCTGACACAAAGTCTGATTTGAATACAACCCATATACCATTGCTCCATCTAGTGGGCAGAGCGTGACATCACCCGAAGGCAGCTTGAGCCAGTCAGCAAATAATTATGGAGATGAGATTTTCTGTTTAACTGCATTACTGATGAAGGGAGCGATAAATGCCAGAAGCCCACTATTTCAACATTAAACGCCGATTTTACCGCTTTTCCTGGACCTTGAGGGGTGCTAAGTTGTTCCAACTTTTTGGTGGCTGGAGAAATTTCAGGACCTTGAACAACAAAAAAGATCAGTATTTTTTGCTGGGTGAGCATCAATGTTAGTGGTTCAGCCAGAGCAAAGCAGCAAATCCCATGCTCAGTGTCATTTTTACCTCGGTGGGAAGATTGCTTTTTCCATCAAGGTCGCAGACAGGTTACTAACTGAGCCATGGCTGCGTCTCCAATCCCCCGGGGATGACTCCACAGATCCCCCCTCGCATTCTTCTCAACTACCCACCTACACACAAACGCACCCACGCACCCACGCTCTGGCTCTCACACAAACAAGCACACACTAAGCCCCCCACTACAGAGCAAAGCCTATTCCCACACCAAATCCATAAAGTTTACCTTTCTCGGGTTTTCTCACAAAAAGAACATTTCCCCCTCGTGCCCCTGTAGTGTAGAAACATGGTAACAAACAAGCCTGGATTTGAGTTAGTCCCTCTCCAGGGGGCTTTTGCGCCGTAATTAATATGGGCTGCACATCTTAAAGCTAAAACCCATAATAGAACCTGAGGAGAAGTAGCTCGCGCTCTCCGTGGGGACAATTTTTAATAATATGGGTGTGCTTTATCAGTAGTCGGTGCATGTGGGATGCATTTAGTGTGTGTTTTATTTAATTCTCCTTTTCATCATCAATCAAAAGACATCAGAAAACAGCGGCATTAGGGCGCAGTTTATGCAGCAGTGTGTGCCAGCCACATCAGAGGTTTGCTGCTGGCGCCTTCATCCCGAGTGACTTACAAGAGGGTCTGGGGGGCATGTAGGAGTTTAGCGTCTGTTCAAGGACACTCTGACGGGTCACTTCGACATGACGGCCTCTTTAAGCAGCTCTTTAAGCACCCGGCCACCCCGGCTGCCACCGCGTTAGAGCAGCACACACTGACTCATCTCAACACGGCAGTACCGTGTGTCTCCACATGATGTCAGTGCTGCGCAATGAAGTTCTCCCTTTTGTTTTTGTTTTTTTTCACAGCACAGAGCAGATTTGTGATTTATTTGCATGATCCATCATGCTGAGATCTCTAAGTTCAGTGTTCAGGTTCAAGGTGAAGTTCAGGTTTAATGCCCAAATTCACAGTTTAGAGTCTCAAAGGGCTTTGCATGCCTGCAGGTTTACAACCCTCCCCTGACTTAATCCTTAATCCTTAAACCAAATTACAACTAATACAGTCATAATGCAAAAAAAAAATAAATTAAAAAAAAAATGCTAAGTTCAGTGTTTGAATGTAATTGCTGATTTCTGTCATTTTCTGTCGCTGTGTCCTCATTCAGACAGTCCGGTTCTGACCAGCCGAGTGGCCGTCACCGTCCACGTGCTGGACATCAACGAGTTCCCGCCTGAGCTGGCCAGCCCCTACGAGACGTTCGTGTGTGAAAATGCCAAGGAGGGACAGGTGGGTTCACCTGCGCCGCTGTTTCCCCTCAATTCCACGGAGGTGTTCATTTAAGAAACGTTTACTGTGCTGCAGAAACACTCATTTCAGGAAATCCTTCAGTCTCAGCGTTACAGTTTTGGTTTTGAAAGTGAAAATTGATTCCACGTCTTTTCCAACGCTGATCAGCTTGTTCCCACAATTTCCCTTAATCATGGGCTGATCTGCTATGTTTCGACATATTTATACTCGTTCCCAGAAAAAAACTGCTGAAACAAGCAAAGCTGCACTGGAAAAAAGTGAGATTATCTCATCCTACTGGCATTTTTTTTCATTTATTTCAATTAATACAGGATTTAAACACCGCATATGAAAGTAAATGACTCGTTAAGAGGATTTGTTTATTCATTTATTCGTTTATTTATGTTTTTTGCTGGATCTTCAGTCAGTTAACAAATGCAGATTGGAGAGTTGTTTGTTCGCTCATGGACCTGATATGGCTCTGGGAACCGAAAAGTTTTAAATTGACTCTGATGGGGAATTTTTACGGTCTAATAGTTAAATTAATACTGACACTGTATAGCCATAAAACCCACTGGGGTTATGGGGTTTTTTGGAGCATCAAATGGGCTTTTAAGATATACTGTACGTGTTTAACTCGCACATGCATACCTATCAGAGGGTTTCTCGTCCCAAAGCAGGCGTTATTCAGCTCGGTGTCTAATTCAAGGACACTTTAATAGGGTTGTACTCTTTTGTGGTGATCATGTAAGTCATAGTCTTGTCACTCTAAGCACCCTGCCACCGTGGCACCTCTCCGCTCCTCGTCCCGGGGGATTTTGCCAAGAACAGCGCAGCGTGGAGCATGAATCTGCTGCCTGAACTATGGCAGTGTCACCGAGTTGGCTTCAGCAGGGGAGGCAATCATAAAGCACGGCGGCGCTTTGCATATCAGCAACCAGGAGTACATTTCCGATGATGTATTTTGGATGCGGTGGAGAATCTGCCTGCGCGCATTGTAAACCACCTGTGCCTGTAAATTAGCCCATTAACCAGCATCTATATGCAGTTAGCGTTTTGGGGGAACAGCTCCTTTGGCAGTCTATCAAATCGCTGTAGACTCCTCATCTCGCTCAGGATGCCTCGCCTTGGTCCTGAGGCCTGAGCCAGTTTTGTTCTGTCGCAGTTGCAGTCGCAGCAACGTGTGCATCCCGCTTTTGAAGACATCGCTTTCCACCCGACGAGCCTGACCTCAGCTGTAAATGTGCTGTGCTCTTAAAACCGGCTCTAGCCTTTGGGTTTGTGTCAAAACCAGGTGCAAACTGGGGTCAAGGCAGAGTGGAGTTCAAGACCGACATCAGCAATCCCTACACAATAAAAAATCTTCGTCTTAACAAGTCATTCACTCTCATATTCGGGTTTAAAAATCTTGCTTTTCTTCAAACGAGTTCAAAAAAATCTGCCGGTGGGATGAGATAATCCCATTTGTTTTCAATTCTGCTCAACTTGCTTGCAGGATTTTCATGAATTGTTTAATTTTCTTGATCCTACTGGGCTGATCTGCCTTATTCTGCCTTGTTTCAGCATGTTTGTACTTGTTGCCAGAAAAAAAAAAGGAAAAATATACTCAAACAAGTGAAACTACATTGGAAACAAGTGGGATTATCTCATCCAGCGAATTAGTCCACAGGATTTTGATAATCAATACATTAAAAAACATAACAACACACCTGCAAACTGAGAAATCTTCATGCAGGTGCGGAGAAGCAGGTAAAATGTGTGCCGGGTAGGCAAAATGAAGCGAGGAGGCGCCTGCTGGAACCTGCAAAACTTGCAAACTTCTCAGCTAAACATACATGTGCGCCCGCTGAAGATGCTTGAGTAAAACATTGCATTTATTTTCTTGATAAAATCATGAAGTTTTGCAAGTTGCAGCAGCGTGCGGGGCTATTTCGTGTCTTCATTTTGACTAATCGATTCGTGAAAACACCACGCACACAGGTGGAAGCCTTGAAATTGCTCGTAGAGCTGGGGAAGAAACAAATGAAGGCGGTGCAGGACGAGAAAATGCACATGCACTGCAGAAATTCTCCCATTTTAACAAGTCATTTAGTCTCATATTCAGTGGGAAAAAAGCTTAAATATGTTAAAATAAAATAAAATAAAATAAAGCAGATCAGATCTAGGAAAAAAAAGAAAATGTCAGACAGAATATGTCATCCCACTGACAGATTTTTTTTTTCCACCTGTTTTAAGAGAAACAAGACTGATGTAGAATTTTTGCAGTGTATTTTAACATTTTTAGAAAGGAGAAAAAAGCTTGTCTAATAGCAAATGCTGCAAAGATGAGTCTGAATCCTAATAGGTGCAAAACCAAGACAAGTCCAGCATATCTGAAGCACAAACTTAAGGACAACAGCCCCATCATTTTGATCATAATGAGCTTTTTGACCCGCTTTTAACAACATTATCTGTCTAAATCTGTCAAACTTGATGCATTGAATTTGAGAATGGGAATGGAAGTCCGAAATTCACCTTGGGCAGAGTTTACCCGCTTTCTCCTCTTGTGTCCCACCTCCTTTGTCTCCTTGCCTTGTCTTTTTTTCCCCCCCTTCTCTCCTCTCCTGTTATCTCCCACTCTTCCTCCTCTCATCTTTTCCTCCCATTCCCCCTCCTCCCCTCCCCGTCCCTCCGGTGCACGCTATCTTCCTTCCTCCAGTGTTCTCACACCAGTCGTCTCCGCAGCACGACTCCGCCAGGTGTTGTGCACAGCTGGCGGATGATAAAGAATTGCAGGTCTTCTCTTGTAAAAGCCGTCCTGAGTCTCCCTTGATGATTATCTGCGCGCACGCCGCTAAAAAACACACAAACCCCTTGTTTTGAAGTGCCTCACGCTGCGGTGCAACCTCCCACGGAAAGTAATCTGTAACCGGGATGTAGCCGAGCGAGAGAGACGACTGACTATTTCCATGTGAAAGTGTGGGAAGAGCGGCAAGGAGAGAGGCTTGAGACCGCACACTGAGAGGCTCAAATAAAATAGGTCAGGGTTAGAGCAAAGTAATACAGTGTGATGTTTCCTTATTTCATTATTTACACAGAGGCCAGATCGGGGGCGGGGGGGCAGGTCAGATGAACGAAGAACCAGCAAAAAAAGGATCATTCAGTATGTACATATTTTGCTCTGTGGAGCTAAATGGGTAGAAAACACACTCATACATACTTGATATGTTCTCGGGCCATTAAGAGCTGCATTTTTTATCGTCCTCTCTTACTTTTAAAATAATCAAAACCCTGTTTTCTAATCCTCATCCATCCTGTGAGGCTAAAGTTTCACTGAAACACCAAAGAGCAGAATCAGATTTTTAATTTGAGCTAATTACACCAAACTTATATTTTATCTAACCATTTAACTTTGCAGTATCGCTGTGTGCATAAGGTGTGTAAAGGTAGACTTTTTTACACAAGCTCAATTTCTTATCTCTATGTTTATTGTTGTAATACTTGTAGGATTAATGCACACACAACTTACACATAATGCACATACTTTTTTTATTCCGTATTTCTTTCTAGTTTCATACAATTTAATTATTCTCTTGAGAACTGAGAAGCTGCTACGGATGCAGTTTCCACTCGGAGATCAATAAAATATTTCTGATTGTGATTCATCAGTAGATACGTGGTAGAATATACAAAAATGTGTAGATTAGAAACATTAATAGTGCGTACCAAAGAGTGCAAGAGTCAAACACACAGCACATTAAATCTGACAGCCTTGTTCATTTGTTTATTTGTGTATTTATGAGGATCCCCACTGGCTGTAAATAGGCAGGAGAGCAATTTTTCCTGGTATCCCATAAAAAAATATATATAAATACAATATGCATCCAAAACATATATACAAAGTTGAAACCAATCAAAAATAGAGCCGCTTTGACACAATGAAAGACACACAGTGGAAGTGGAAGTGAAAGACATACAGCCTTTTAGTAAAAACAAGCTTTTTTCCAACTGCATACAGATTATTTTTGATATTATTATAAAAAAAAAAGGTCAATTTTATTGTTTGTTAAATAAAAATCTATTCAAATATATTTTTCTGAGAGTGAGTGATAGAGTGATATACTGATATTTGTGCACTGAATCTGCTTTTGTGTCAGTATTTTATTTTATTTTATTTTTGTTTATTTGCCCTGTTGGTCTTATTGGTCAAAACCAACAGGAGTTCGTGTACCCTGACAAATTTTATTCTTGCAAGGGTGGAAAATTCTCTGAAAGACGATTTAGACCTTCAAAACCATTTAAACCCATTTAATGGTGAGAGATCGTCAGGCGGGTCAGCAGCTGTTTAACGCAGGGTGACCCACCTTGAACTCATTTACTGAACAATAAAATGAAAAAAAAATTGCACAGAAAATAAAATTTTATTGCAGGTTCTATAGACTTTTTTTTTGTAATGCGGCTACGGTCAGGAACGCACCTCCATCACTTCACAAAATACACTTATAATAAATTCCATGCAAAATACATTCGGTGTGAATATGCTTTAATAAGGCCAGTTAGATTGAAACATTATAATCCTGCAAAATTCACTTCTCATACAGATTAATTATTCTATATCCAGCATGATCCAGTTTCTAGAGCTGCTCTTATAATATCAACCAGCTACTCTCCTCGCCTACTATCCTTCAAATAAGTTGTTTCAGTTTTGCTTCATATTGTGAACAAATGGGCGGCAGTGCATCAAATGGTGACTAAATCATTTTTTTTTTCTCTCTCTCTTTTTGATTGAAACTTGAGATGATCTTATACCTGCAGCAGATGTAACATAAATACAATATGAAACAGCTGGTATGTGGTCACGACCCGTGAACAACAAGCTCCAGCGGTTTTGGCTGAGCTTAATCCATCACACTGTACGGGAGTAATCTCAGAGATTCCAACAAGGTATCAATCTGGTGCTCAGTCACTGTGTCCCAAACTGCAAAAAAAGAAAAGAAAAGAAAAGAAAAAAATAAAATCTCCTCCTTCTCTCTGTACCGACAGGTCTGAGATGGAGTCGGCTTAGCTCAAGACGACATTTCTGCTCTGATAATAATTTTGTATTTTCTGCCTAAACAAACAGAACTGAAGTGAGTTTGTTTTCCACGAAAGCAAACATAATTTAGTTTGAGTACACAGGGTGTTCAGACAGTTTTCCCATTAACCACCAGGGGGGATACAGCATCCTAAACACCCCCCCCACACACACACACACACACTTCTTATGGATGTGCTTGCAGATATTTCAAACACGAGGCTCATCTGCCTCTGGCATGCTTTTGTAAATTATAAGACTTGAGAGCAGAGAATAACCTCCTGAGAGTGGAAATACTGAGGCGACGTGGTAATAGCATCACTCTGTTCATCTCAGCGCTTCATGGGTGGATCTCTGCTGCAAGAGAGAGCAAAGCAAGGATGTTATCGTTATGTGAAACTAAAACTAGGAAAAAAATCGGGGGAAAAAAGCATGAAAAGAAGCTAAATGGACTTAAATGAAGTTTGCCCACAAAACTGACTGAAAGAGACCAATGCTCACTGTGCACATCCAAAGATGGTTTTCTATTTGTGCACAAAACGACTGAAACTAATTGAAAACTAGACTAAAACTTCACATTTATGAGACTAAAAACGAATCATCTGAGAGTAATAAAAAAAAAAAAATCAATTGAAAAGCAACTGAAACTAAACAAACGTTGAGATCATGGTCTCAGAGGTAAAAACAAAGTCTGGCTGTTTCTCCCTGAAGAATATTTACGTTTTGTTTTGGTTTTTTTTTTCTTTTTCCAAAGGTCATGCACGTTCGCTTTGTGTGACTATATGTGAATGGGTTGCCACAGCGCATCTAGATTTGCTGTATTTGAAGCAAGGTCTGTCAAAGCTGAATAATCACCTCTTTATCCTCTTATTTTACTTCTTCTTTTTTCTTTTTTTTTTACAGGTGATACAGACCTTTAGCGCAAAAGACCAAGATCTCCCGAGTGCCGGCCAGCAGTTCTCCTTCAAATCACCAAAGGAGGACGTGAAAAACAAGAATTTTACCATCCGGGACTTTGGGAGTGAGTCATCTTGCTTTGTTAGAACGTCTTTGTGTGCTGACATTCAGCATTTAAACAGTGGTTAAATGCTAAAAATGATCAGATTGTGGTTATTTTCTTGGCAGCTTAGTCTTCCAAGAAACTGAAACCATGCCACACGCTGCATAACAATAATGTTTTGTGTAATTTTAACATGCAATGGCAATACAGCAATGTGATTGTCTAATTATCTCAAAATAAGGTGTTCGTGTATTACTCTTTTTTATGCAAAGAGTTGGTTATTTGATTGCAAGGTTACACAAAATAAAGTTAAATATGACAAAAATACACTCTATCAATCAGAATAAATGGAATGCTTAATTTAATATTCTGCAGTGTGATTTGAAATGTAGAAAGTAACCTCTGACAGACTGACAATGTTGAAAGTTACCCTCCTTTCCCTGCTGACAACTCGTGTTTTCCCTCGAAAAACTTAAAACAGGAAGCGGGGCAGCCGCCTTCTCAAGACCAATTACTGGGCAGCCGAAAGGTTTTCCGCTCACAGCTAAAGAGAGAGGGATGTTTTCAGCGGCAGAAATAACTAAAACGCATGAGGTCAGACGTTGTCTTATGATAAGGGCATAATAACGCTCCCCAGTATGCACTCGCCGGGCCCTTTGAAGTCCGAGCGGAAAGACGGGTAATAAAAAGTGGGACATGGCAGGATGAGGCCGGGGAGACGAATGCATTCGCCATCCTCGACAAGCCCCGGCTCGAACCTCTGATCCACTTTTACCTTTTGGACACACTGTCTTGCAGCTTCTCGAGTGCCAGGGGCCTCGAAACACACTCTGCAGATACACAGCGAGATCTGATACGCGGGGACGGGGAATACAAGCACCACAGGCGCCGCAGACAGGTTCAGCGAGAGGGAGAAAGAAAGGGAGAGAGGGGAGAGAGGGAGCGAGCAAACAACAACATGGTTGTGCACAACATGCAAGGTGTGCTAAAACGCCTGACCTCCTGTCAAGAAAAAGTGCCAAGCTTCGTCAGTGGAACAAACCTGGCTTGACAGGGGTCAGACAGTCTAGCGGCAGCAGACAGAGCTGGGCAGGTCCAACCTGACACTTTGCCTCTACCTTCGTATACGTTGTCGACCTCTATTCCACTTGCCATCCTCACACCTCCGCCTGTCTTCCCAAGTTGTTCCCTTAGTGCTTTCTTTTTTTTTGTAATCTATTATTTATCATTGTTTAATCTCCTGTTCCTCTGGAGTTATGCTGCCTGAATGAACAGATAACAAAATCACAACCGATCCCAATAGTTCCCACGAGAAAAAAAACAACAAAAAAAAAGCTTTGCTGTTTTTCAGGAGAGATCCGCTGGGTGTGGTTGGGTTATATCAGCCTTCAAAATAAGAGGTGTAAAATGGAAAAAAAAAAGGGGGGCTTTGATAAGACGAGGCTTTGATACATTGCAGTTTCTGATCACATTCAGAGAGGATTTGTCTCAAACATACAGAGTTATCAGACATTGAACAGTTTTATCTCGCTGCACCTCAGACCTCCAGACTTGCACCTCAGAGGATTGTCTAATTGATGTTAGAATATCCAGTATGGGGTATTTTCGCTCTCTCTCTTTTTTTTTTTTGGTTTGTTTCTATTCAAAACAAACTCTGCCCATCTTTTCCTGCTAATGATAACATTCAAGGTTAGTCGAGCACTTGCTGCAGTACTTTGGGCAGTTTCATAAAAATTTACAAAATTCAAGAAAAAAAAAAAAATCCCACACCAAACACTTTTTTGAAGCTTTCCGCTGCTGTCTAGAAGACTTTTGGCTGGACCAGCAGAGTCAGTGTTATAGTTGAATGTCTCTAACCGACTGACTGATTGATTGGGTAACTGAATGATCGAAGTTACACAATTGGTTGGCCGAAAACATGGAAGCGGCCAGGTGGTAATGGCAGTGGATACCATTGATCGACCGCATGCTGGACTTTTCCCCATTAGTCGTTGCTCTTTCGAAATGAATCGGCGCACTGCAGATCACTTCGAAATTATCGCTCACTCACACAGCACACGGGCAGAGAGATTGTGAAGGAGAGAGAGAAAGAGAGAGAGAGAGAGAGAGAGAATAACTGATGCTGAGAAATATGCATCTGTATGAACAGCCAAGCTCCTGCGCACGTGTGAATTTACGCTTTCTTGCACATTTTGTCTGCTCCCACTGGACAGACTTGTAAATATGAGGATACGTTCTTTTACCTACAAGTTACATAGGATAATATGATGATGATGACTTGTCCAGTAATAAATACTTCGAGCCAAATTTAGCAAGAGTAGTGAGCCCTGCTGTGTGCTGCAGAACATGTCCATAAGACGTAACAGGTTGTATAAAATTTAAAAAAATCCCTAGTGTTAGAATATTTCTGTTTTTCTTTACTGATTGTGTTACATTTGCAATTTGGTCCCAGATGTCTAGTGAGACTCTAATGAACAATTTAAGCGGTAGCTGTGCAGAAACACCCATCATAGATAAAAATAGTGAATTTTTGTTTTTAATAATTGGAAATGCTACTGAACTATGAGCTACGAAACCAAATTATCTGAGTTACTGAAACGAGTCTGAATTCCCCTCACTATTTCCTGGGTGAACACAGAGCCGTCCAGTTTCTCTCTGATCAGTCAGTGGTCTGTAGTTTTTTCAGGTTACCTTTTAGTATCGATGAAGGTGAGAAAAAAGTACCAGGGGCTAGCCACAACTTTTACCCGATGGAAAACCCCAAAAAAATGCAAATGGTGTCAAACCATGTGGCGGAAAAGTGACTTATTTCATATACAAAATATATCTGCACTATTAGCCTGGATAAATAATCCGGGTGTGAAAACTGCTGTCGAGCACAGACGCTGTTTCCAGAACCGAGGTCAAATCAGACACTTTTTCAATGTAGTCGCGGTACAACCAACTAGGTTTTGACCCAGTATGGTTGGCCTTTTTTTTAAGCCGGGCTGACCATGTTGGCTCCAGGGAAAAGGAGGAAAACCCAGAAGTGTCACTTCAACTTTAAATATAACTTTTTGACTACAGACCTTAGTTTCAACTCCTCAGATATAAATAGTAACCTTTATGTCCGTTCGCTTCTTCCTCTTCTTCCTCTTTCCCTCGCTCTAGACAACACAGCCGGGATCGTGACAAAGCGGAGCGGCTTTCGACGGCGTTCACAGGAGATCTATTTTCTCCCCGTGGTGATTGAAGATAATGGCTACCCACCCAAGACCAGCACAGGGACCCTGACCATCCGCGTGTGTGGATGTGAATCAGATGGCTCCCTGCTGACCTGCAGTGCAGAGGCCATCTTTCTGCCCGTGGGGCTCAGCACGGGCGCTCTGATCGCCATCCTGCTCTGCATCATCATCCTGTTAGGTGAGACCTGCTGTCTTGCAACTAGTGAATGTAAACCTACAGAACCCTACCAAAGCCCTCTACTCTAATTTTCACATTACTTCATCAGTGAAACGGGGTTTTGAGATTTCTTTGCTTCATTTACTTGATGTATTTCCTATTGAAACAGGATGTTGGGATGGGACATGACAAAGGGAGGGGTCATTCAGAAATTTAAACCAATAAACCAACTGAATGGAAAGAAATGAAGTTTTATTTGATGCAAGAGTGGAGGAGAGAGATTGTTTAAAAATCTGAAATGTGTTTTATTGATCAGAATTTTTAGTTACAGAGGTTATACAGTTTTTCAGGAAGTATAAATGCTGGGATTTTGATGAAGATCTGTTGGCATTTGATGAAAAGATGAAAAAGTCATCTTCCATTTTCTTGTGTCTGCACTATCCAATCTCACACTATCACTCGCTGCTACAGATGGCGGCGAGTGATAATTGTTAGAATCGTTATTATCCAGAAACTGAACTTGAAGTTCTTCTTCTTAGTCATCGGTATGGGTGTAAATGATGAGGATTTTTTTTTTTTCCCCCAGCAGGTTCAGCCATTATTGCTGAGTCCAGCTCTCTTTCAGCAGAGTGCTGCTACTTAGGCGAACATTTTTGATTTTTTCTCCTAATTTCCACACACCAGCTTCCCGTGGACTGACTTTTCCCATCAGTGACCACACCTGGAACTAATTTGGGCAAGCCAGTGAATCAATAGTGTCTCTTGTAATTTCTCTTGTGTGATTTAGACTGACAGGACGGGTTTATCTTTTTTACAATAAAAAAAAAAAAAAAAATCTGCATTGCAACTTTAACACCAGTTGTTTGTAATGTCAGCGCTAAAGCTTATTGTAAGATACTCTGGGGAAGAGCACCGGCTTAAATACCTAAAATGACCAGGTCTGCTCTTTTCTGCCTCCTATTATTTGCCACTATCTGACTTCAGAATGAGTTAAACTGGCCATTAGAACCTGACTGGCGTCCCTCCAGAGGTGCCTGCAGTTGATTATAGAACACTTATGAATTTAGCCATTCAATGAGGCGTGCAAGATTGGAGGGAGGGACCCTTTTAACAATTGGCTCTATAAGCTAAATCCAATCCCGCTGCTCCCTGGCTGCTTCTCGGGCTCTGGCTTTAACTTTTCCCACAAGGTCACGGCTGTAAAAACTCCTCCTTGACTCTCTGATGTTAATGTCCGAGCTCATCTGCATAGCAGGGAGGAAGTAAATATACCTTTTATATCATCATTTCCTGAATTATGTATGTGGGATGGTTGGTTGTAAAAGAAGCTCCTCTTCACAGTGGAAGTCAAGGGCAGCTGTGACCTCTGAACGCTTGAATAATATGATTGAAAAATATCAGTTGCAATGAAGACCCCCCTCGTTTCGCTATATTTACTTTACTGGCGGTGAAAAAATCCACTGTTTTTATACCACTGCAATCTTCATCACTGATCGCCGTGCGTTGGATTTTATGAATATATTCTTGTTCATTTTCCGTTTGAGAGTTCCACCGTTTGATGTCTGAGGGAACATAAAGCGGCGCTCTGAACTGTAGTTGTGCAGAACAGCCTTGGCGTGTTCGGTTCAGTCGACATGCTGGGGAAGAGCGGTTTCAAAGCGCCAAGTCAACTTGCCCCGAGGCTGCAGCCGACGCCAAACTGTCATGCCGTCCCTGAGAGGGAAAGTGGCAGCGAAAATCAGAACTCACAGAACTCACACTGAGAATATTTCCTTCGAGCCACTTAGTTCCTGTGCCGGATTTGTCAGGATGACCCAGTTGTTCTGTGAGGAGAAGTGATGAGGTAAATTAGACAGACCAGCATGAGGACTTTCATCCGCATTGCTGCCTCTCCACGCGGGGAGGCCACACCCAACGACGGGAGCGTGTGTTCAGCCAATGTGTCCAGCCAGTAATAACATCCTGTTGTTGAAGTACAGAGAGGAACCACTGGGGGGAGCTGGCACACTGCACCCAGGTAGATACAATCATTTGGGGAGAGAAGGAGGGCAGAGAGGAAGGGAGAGAGACGAAGGAAGGAAGGGACCTACTTAAGGCATTCAGTTGTTTGTTTTTTTCCGCCTGAATTTATTTATTGACTCATTTCAATTGAATGATTTCTGCATTATTCTGGCCATTGCTCTCCCACCTAGATGCCACTGTATATTAAAGACCCATATGAGAATTGTATATTTTGGTATATTTGTCACCGAGGAGAGACAGACAGAGAGAGAGAGAGAGGGGGAAATAAACACAGGTAGAGAGAGAGAGAGAGAAAGGGAGAGAGAGAGAGAGAAATTTTCTGCATGATTATGTGTTGAAAATCATTATATATTGGTACTATGCACAATATGCACAGCCTCAGGAAAAGTCTCTGAAGGAGTCGGTGCTGAAAGCAGAGGTTCCACGGCAAAATGAAAACTGTTGCTTTAGGTGTTGTTCACATTTTCACCCCCAAAATTATTCAGTTTACAAATAACTCATATCTGAGTATGTAATGCCATCATTGCCTTCTTTATGCTTCACTTGCAGTGATGTAATATCTGTTTTCTTCACAGGAACAGGGCAGAATAGGGCATAAGGCCACAGGGCTAACACGTAATTGTCTTTTTTCGTCTCCCCAGTCATCGTGGTGCTCTACGTGGGCTTGAGACGGCAGAAGAAAAAGGAGACCCTCATGTCCTCCAAGGAGGACATCCGGGATAACGTGATCCACTATGACGACGAGGGCGGCGGCGAGGAGGACACGCACGCCTTCGACATGGGAACGCTTCGCAACCCCAAGGTCATCAAAGACAACCTGTTCCGGAGGGACGTCAAGCCCGAGATGAAGAGAGGTCCCAGGGCGCCCGTCTCCCAGGACAGCGCCGACATCCGCGACTTCATCAACCAGCGTCTGAAGGAGCACGACATGGACAACTCAGCCCCGCCCTACGACTCGCTGGCCACGTACGCCTACGAGGGCGACGGCTCGGTGGCCGAGTCGCTCAGCTCCATCGAGTCCCTGGCCATAGACCTCGAGGAGGACTACGATTACCTCAACGACTGGGGGCCGCGATTTAAGACTCTGGCAGGGATATTCGGGGAACAGTCAGAAACTCAGTCCGACACAACGACCACAGAGAACACGCATTGATGTTATTCATGGACTCAAAAAAGCGAATATGTAACAATTTGGTTGGCTACGCAGTTGTTTTAGCGTTTTCTCCCTTTCATTTCGACCGGTTTCCGTTTTGTTTCCCGCTTGCCATTTTCTACGCTATCTGGTACTTGACCACGTTCAGTCCCAAAATTGTACAAAACGAAGGTACGTACAGTGACACGGTTCGGTGAGCAATGCAGCCATTCAATTATCTTTCAATTGAATGTTGTTTGTCGTCATCATATGTTTTGTTTCCTCCTGGGGAATACGCATACACACGGGAAATGCTGCCGTTTCCTAGAACATCCTTAAAAGTGCCTCAATATAATTGTTCTCTTACTTGCTAGTCCATGCCACATATCCAATGTTGTCTCTCTCAGAACCCCTTAAGGGAAGCTGATTCTCTCGGCCTACTGTGCTCTGACTGGCCGAGTCATCTACCGAGACCAATGCTAACTCTGTGGGGACAATGAAGTGGCCGAAGTTTGGCCAAAGATGTTTTGAATGTTATTTATTGTTCTATTTATTTATTGGCTGGCTGATTTGATTTGATTTTTTTTGTGTATTTATCTATTTATCTCTCAGTCATCAATCTGTATTTTTTATTTTTGGAGACACTCGAGGATTTTGTAATTATTCAAGACCCACGTGAAAAATGGACGTTTCTGTTAGGTGGGTCCTGTGAATAGACTTGTACTAGACTTGTAAAAAGATAAATTAGGGCTAAATAATGCAGTTCAGTCATGTAATAAACACTGTTTTCTTAAATAAACCACACTTGGACAAAAAAAAAAAAAAACAAGCTCTCTCTGTCTTTCCTTATTTGGCGTTCATGTCTGCATGTAACTGCATGGCCACGGGGCTAATTCATATTGAAAATGCTTTCTAGATGGTGTAGTGTCATAGTATCTTCAGTGAACTTAGTCATTGTTTATTAGTATATATGCTAATGTTTCTGGTGATATTCAGTAAGACAAGGCCATATGACTCCAGAGCTTAAGGCTGCAAATGCATAAAGTCAACAGCTATATAATTGTTTTGTGTTTTAGGAATGGACCATATTTTTCAGACCTTTTGCGCAATTTCCAAACTTTTCCAAGACCTGGAAATCATCAGGTTTGCAGTTTATTCATCCCTTGCCATATATGAGCAACAAACCCCTGAAAAACCCAGTCGTCTATCTCCGCTAATCACACTCTCTGTGAGATGACACGTTGCTTTATTGCATGTGTGCGACTGAGTCTTTGCGAGCAAAACAGTGCAGCCTTCCTTGAAAGGGAATCTATTCTGGAGGCGACTTATTTACAACAGGCAAGCCGAAGACAAGATACCTTAAAAAGAGGGGTGTGTTTGCAGATCTGCACCACCAGCTAAACATCCCAAATTCAGAGAGCAAGCATTCGAGAGAGGAGACGTACGAGTTACACCGAGGTGTTAGTTGGACATCAAAATTGGCCTGCTCCTCTGGTCATTGTATAGAGTACCTCAGACCTTTTGCCATGGTCTGCTGATGATATAATGGAGGGTCTGGATGAGAGCCAAAGCAGTCAGAGAGATAAAATGCAGAGCCTCTGCTAATGGCTTTACAGTCATTCCCTCTGTCTCTTTCTTTCTCTTTCTCTCCCTTGTCCAACAGGTATACCCCATAGCCAAACTGAGCTTGAGAAAATGTGTGGCTTTGTGTTTAAAGGGGTCATTAAGTGGTCTATGACCTTTATCTAGCAACAAGTAGGCACAACATTACTCATTTCATACATTAGTCTCTGGTACAGCCTCCCCATGCTAGCCCCCATTGAGTTACGGTGGCTCACAACAGGCAAAAACAAAACAAAAAACAAAAAACTAAAAAAATTCACATCCACAAAAGTTGATAAGCTTGTCAAAGAGCCTCGCTAGTGATTTCACTACCTCGGTTGTTTTCCAAACTGGAAAAGAGTCTCACCTTTGCAAGCAGGTTAATCACGACTTGAATAGGTTATACCGGCTGTCTGTTGTTCCTCCTGTTTTACCGGGTAAACCAATTATTTAGCTGCAAAGCGTTGGGAATCACTGGAAGGGGTGTAATTACGGCTGTCTCACAGGTCAGACTAATTTTAATTGAGATTGTGATTGGTGGATATAATCAAACACCACCGAAATGTTTAAGGAAGGGTTTTGAAAACGATTTGCGTTTAAAAAAAAAAAAAAAATCACTGAGGAGGGGCCTTTAAAGTCCCCGTGAAATGAACTCACATTACTTTCACTTTGTTAAAAGCAGCGGATCTCTCACGGTGAGTTGCATCAGAGGGGATACATAAAAATTACAACCAATAAAACTCTCACACATCTTTTGGTTTACACTAAAATAAATAAAATAATCCCAGAGGAAATCAACCTCACCTTAAATGCATATTATAACAGGAAATACAAAATCAAGGAAATAAAAAGGTGCCATTTCATAGCTCTGAATCTTTGACTTTTATTGACCTCTACCTGAACGGATTTTGCCGTTAGTCTGATTACAGCGTTCCCACTTCACACCCCCCACTGTGTTGAGCTATGGTGGTCCTTAATTAACACAATTAAAAGCACCACATACCCACAGCAGAGTCAAATAAGGTCATCAGTTAGACAGGGGAATCAGAGGAAACCGAGTTCAAGTTGGAAAGCGGATTTTTAAAGGCAGAGTGAGTGATGAGTCATTGGTATTGATTAACAACCCTGCAGGCGCCCCCCGTTTTGTGCAACGGGGCAATAAAACCCATTGTGGCCCCTTTAACCGATGCTGCTCCCCAGGCTTCCCTGCATCAGCTGTGGGTAGCCAGCTTGCCACGGCGAAAAAGGGTTTGTTTGAACTTGAACGGCGGGCCGTTGTGATCACTAGACCACTCGATCTCCCCCGCCGCTGCGTGGTCTTTCCCAGTTCCCAACAGTTCCATACCAGTAATGACTCACCCCGTCTGCTGGCAGCGGGCGGAGGAGACCAAACAGAGACATCATCACTAACAGGGAGGAGAGTAGTGAGGGGTGGGAGTGAGCGTGTGGGTGGATGGAGTGGTCGTCGGGGTCCCCGTCCTATGCATAAACATGAGAGAGCCGGTGCATCTTCTGGATAGCTCAGGGATAACCAGCCGTTGCCACAGGCCAAAGCGAAAAGAAATGATGGCATTGATACTGTTTGTGTTGGACCAAGTTCAGCCCTCTATGCTCCAGCGAGCAGCACTGTCCGGTCTCATTGTTCGGTCTCTCAAGCAGACTCATAATCCGGCCTTACACTGCCAGGGCTCCACCATGCTGTTCACAGAAACTCCATAAATTCTCAAGTCAAATCACAGCCTCTTCTTACTCCTTGCAAGAAATCAATCGGTAACTTAAATTGCAGCAACAACAACAACAACCATCAACTGATTTATCACGGCGAAAATTATTATTCCCCTTGGACAAGATGCAGCAAACCCTGGCAACGCGCTGACAAACATCACAATGCATGGGGCCCCCAAATTCAAATCCGCATTGTTTTCTCTGGCGGACTGTGAGTGAAGGGTTTTTACAGCGTTCAATTTTTGAGTCACGCAAGTCTGTGCAGGCCTGTCACGATCCAACAAAGAGGAGTTGTCACGGCGTCTTTCGAATCACCTCCTCGCTTTTTGAAGGCCCTGAACGATTTGCTCGGAGAGAAACAAATGAATGCACGAGTGCCGTCAAGACCACTCGCAGTTATGACTTTTCAATTTGCTGTGTAAATGCGCCGTATTGTCTTGTGAACCCCGGCGTTGCGCAGCTGTTGCTAGGGATTACGCCGCTTGATGCTTATGTGTGCTTTAATTAATACCAGTCACTTTGTATTATTCAGCGTCTTAGGGTATTTTTGGAGGGTGCTTATGCATATGGAAATGGAGCTGTCACCACCGCTCTTACTGTAACTGCTCTTTAAGCCGACAGGTCCACTTTACAAGATCCTGCTGATCTTAATGTGGGAAAGCGCACATATTTGCAGCCACTAACCTTTTGCCCTGATAATTATGCAGCAGCGCTGTTGACTAACCTTGGGACGGTGGCATGTGAATCAACACAGCGATCGTTATCACACTCCCCGGACTTGTTTACTAAGTGTTAAGCAATAATTAAGACATTAATCAATGGTGGCATCTTACACAAAAGTGAAAACAATCATTGCTGTTTGCATGGGTGGTTTATTTTCTATTTATCCCAATTTCCATATTTTACATTATTTGGTCTGCCGGTTGCATTTGTTGATGGTGTTTTGTTGTTTTTTTTTTTTAATTATTGATTTTGAACGCTTTTAAATGAGCATCTGTCAACAGAAATTTTTACTGGTGCAAACAGACGGGGCAAACAAAACAAAACCAAAAAAAAGGAAACAGGATTTTTTTATGGATAACATCCCAAAACTCTTAACATCACTCGCTCTTTTCATTTTGTATTCTCTTCTTTCGTCTGTAGCCAGCAAACTGATGTTCATGCCGCATTGCTGGCTACGGTCTCAGTGGGGGAGCAGACATCACACATTCTGCTGCGATAACACAGAAAGGCTTTTTCTTTTTTCTGAGTGACAATTGCAAGGACACCTCTTACTTTTTAAATTCATTGTAAATAGATTGACTCACTGTTCCCTGGTTTTGTTATAAACGCCATTACTGCAAGTTCCGCATGATCACCTCATGAAAGGAGACATGAGGTTTGAGTCGGTGTTCATTAAGAGTTATGGAATGTGTTACTCCTAAAACTGTAAATAAGAATTTATATCACACCTGGAGATGGAGACATCCAGCATCGCAGGCAGCTCACATGAAGCTGTGTCCTCTCTCTGCAGCCAAACTCTGTCATTCTACCTGTGTTTTTCTTCTGGGTGAAAAGGGGCGTGAGGGGAAACTTGGGTGTTTATGAAAGATTGCAGAGCCGACTGGAGTTTTGCTGTAT
>OMLB01045726.1:44081-63365 GCA_900302555.1 Myripristis jacobus | reverse complement strand
TTCTTTTTTTTTCTGAGTGACAATTGCAAGGACACCTCTTACTTTTTAAATTCATTGCAAATAGATTGACTCACTGTTCCCTGGTTTTGTTATGAACGCCATTACTGCAAGTTCCGCATGATCACCTCATGAAAGGAGACATGAGGTTTGAGTCGGTGTTCATTAATACGCCGTGCAACTGTTAGAAAGCCCTTGCAGAAGACTTATGGAATGTGTTACTCCTAATACTGTAAATAAGAATTTATATCACACCTGGAGATGGAGACATCCAGCATCGCAGGCAGCTCACATTAAGCTGTGTCCTCTCTCTGCAGCCAAACTCTGTCATTCCACCTGTGTTTTTCTTCTGGGTGAAAAGGGGCGTGAGGGGAAACTTGGGTGTTTATGAAAGATTGCAGAGCCGACTGGAGTTTTGCTGTATTTACACAAACATTTCTCAGTGACAGAACCGCCTCAGAGGTGCAGGAGTAATCTTATTGTTTGATTTAAAAAACTTTCCCTTCAGCAGTTCCCAAGTGGGACACCAAAAGTGATGCCCAAAGCGCCCCCTACTTGACACATTTTCATCATCAGCAATCTGCTACTGCTGCGGTCGGCAACCTCAGGCACGCGTGCCACGGTTGGCGCGCCGCAGCATAATCGTTGGCACACTGGCAAAGGCCCTCTCAGTAGGCCTGTCGTTTAAAATCACCCGTCAAGGATGGTACCAGCTCACGAGTGACAGCGTGAGTTTGAGTGACAGTGCGAACTCCCGCCCACACACCGCATTTTGCAGGTGCAGCCGCTGCCCTGCTGCCGAACGTCAAATGTTAAGCGACATTTCGAGACGAAGCACCAGACGGCTTTCACAGACCAAGCAGATAAAGTCGATTAAACGTGCTGTGTCCAGGTGTGGGAGTCAAACCAGCACCCTCAAAGACCTCGCCACTGCTAAAAATCACGCCGCTGAAGCTAGTTACCGCATTGCTCATTGCATTGCTAAGCATGGAAAGCCGTTCACCAATGGAGGATATATTGTTGTGGCAGAAAGCGGTGGTTCAACAAAGGAAATCAGATGGTCGAGACACAGGTGTCAGATGGCGGCCCCACTAACAACGCAGATCAGAGACAATTCTTCCAGAAAGCCCACATTACAGATCGTGCCATCACTTTTTTATACCCTGGTTGTTTTGGACAGTATCTCATAACATTTTGGCAGACCGAACTTCCCGTTAATGTGGGAACATCTCTCCACCTCACTTAACTTGGACTCCAACCAGCTTCTTCTGATTACTTAACACCATGAGTGTGTGTGTGTGTGGTGTGCTAGCCTAATTCCCAGACCCTCCAGATGTTTCCTTCTAATGTTGTTCAGCCTGTACTCGCCTTGTTTTGGTGACAGTACTGATCACGACGGCTCAGCTATCACACCTTTCCTGTACTCGCCTTGTTTGGTGCCAGTACAGGTCACGATGGCCTGGCTCTTACGTTTTCCTGGCGCCCAAACAAGTACGCAACTTGGCCTGCAGTTGAGACCCTGCCACACTACTACAATATTAAGGAGGCTTTTCCCAGTTGCTCAGATGTGCCTTTTGAAAACTTGCCAAACAAAGAAACAAATCAAGTCAAGAATCAAGGACACTCCCACGTCAGCAAGAAGTGTTCAGCAACGTGTCGATGAAATGGCAGAAAATGGCAGAGATCAGCAAACAGTGGGGTTAAAAGATACGTGTGTGCGCAGGTGTGTTGGAAATGTTTTTGTATTTTGTGTCATACCGTAATTTAACTTTGTTTTAGCCTGCTGTTGATTATGTTGATTCCACCTATGATGCAGAGACACATTCACACCACGTCAAAAAGCATCAGTCTACATGCAGACACACTGAGGAGATTTTCACTGAAGAATAAAATGTTCTTTACTGGCACTAACTTAAATGTAACTCTTTTTTTCCACCGTTTTCATGTCACTTCACTTTAATGCCCACATAACCTGTTCCAGACAAATGTGACACAGCTGTAGTTGTCTTGTGTACAGTGCTGACTTCACCCAAGGTCAGCAGTCTGGTTTAGTGGGAACATTCAGACCTCTGAGGCCGGGGGCGCACTCGAGAACAAAATCCTCACCCGTTTTGAGAACACATTGCATCAGAGACGTTGCAACGCATTTCATGGGCGTTTTGTCTCTCATTCTCTCTAAATATGCACAAACCAGGCGACTCGACAAGGACAGGGGACGGCACGACTGAGGCTACCCTTTTGACTCCTGATGCGTCGCTGATGTCGGGACCTCGAGTCTCACAGGAGCTCACGTGGCGCGACGTGTCACCGACGACGACGACGACGGCGATGGAGGCGGACAGCCTGGCTCAGCTCGCTCCGCCTCCCCTCGCGGTAAACTCAGCTCTCATTACGTTCAAGTCCATGTTGGAGTTAATTTATTCATGCAGCTCTTACTTACTGTTTAGAAGGAACAAGCTGACAACGAGCCAGACGACACAAAGAAAACAGAGACAAACACGTCACACATACTATTAAAAAATGTTATTTGCTGTTATTTGACTGTTTGATTTTTTAGTGAAGACAGAGAGGAACAAAAAAACAACAACAATAATAATAATAATAAAATTATTGATACACTTTTTTTAAAACTTTGAACCTGTCTTGAAAGGGTTATTAGATGCTTTCAAATTATAAAAGCGGTAGATAAACAGTCAAACATCGATGACAGAGAGTGAAAAGAAAAATCAACCCATCACTTATAATGAAACCATTAAATAGGCCTCTTGTAAATTGTATTATTCAAATAATTTAGATACTAGAATAACAAGGGAAAACCCCACATAAAATCTTTCTCTTTTTTTCTAAAGTAAATTTTCAAAAAGAGATTCATAAGAAGACACTGAGCTGCCAATAAGTCAAAAAAAAAAAAAAAAAATCTCATGAGGCGGTGGGATGGTTTTTCATATCCTCCCCGCTTTTCGAGTCTGTTTGTTATTATATAGGATGTATATGGAGCCGCCACGGGTTGGTAAACATGAGCGTGTTGTGTGCAGTTTGCAGACCTCGCTTTTCATTTCGGAATATTAAAGTTGAGTTTTTTTTCCCCTAAATATCTACCTCCCGCCGCCTTTTGGAACCACAGACGTGCAGAGCTGCTCACTGGATCTGTAAAACTCTTCACGCTATCAGATAATCTTCACTGACCATCAGTTCTGACCGAGCCTCTGGTCGGTGGGTGGGCAAATAGGGTCTAAATAATCCCCGAGTGTGTCCGGCCTTAAGCCCAGCCCCAGAATAAACTGCTCAAACACAGTGTGTAACAGCAAGTGTGTTTAGTGGGGAGAGATTAGTTGCAAGACAGAGCAAGATAATGAGCGGCACCTGAACCTCCTTCATAATTATATTAATTTATTGTATCAGTAGGTGTTAAGAAACTGGCAGCAGTAACTAAGCAAGCTAGTGTGACTTTTGTGTCCTCTCTTTCTTTCTGTTTTTTTTTTATTATTATTTTGGCACTGCATCCTGAAAGGAGTAATTAAAAAGATTGTTGATTTGCTAATCCTCCCCCGATGTCTGTGTCGACTCCGCTCGAGTCCTGAGAGAGCGCTAAAGTGATATTTTCTAATTCGACACGCGGCACGGCGGCAATGATCTCCTCAGCTGATTTTTCGATTTTCACCTCAATCCTCCCAGACTCTCGGTTCAAAAAGGTTCTGCATATTACTGCTTCGGGGGGATGAGTGGCGAGAGTGGAAACAAACGCATTAAAAATTAAATGCCACAATAGCTCACGATACAACTTGTTCTCTACTCCCACTCCCGCGCTCTTGGCTTTACAACGGCACAGAGAGGGGAAAATGATTGCCCCGTCTTCCGCGGCAGGAATGGAGAGTTATGAAGGCCGTCTAAAAACGTGGAACGGTTCCAGTTGTGAATGCTTCATCGTCTTCGTTACTCGCCGATCATCAGTTACACAAAGTACGGACATTAAACACATGATATATTTGGCTGAGAGCCTTTAAAATTGTAATTCAAAGACCGAATTCATTGTTCACTGAACAGTGTTGAACTTAAGCCCTCTTTAAATTTCAAACGCAGTGGCTAATAATTGCTCGGCTTTGACAGGATGCCACTAAATTTGATTACTTAACCATGCAATGCCACAAAGGATAACAGGGGGGAAAAAATGAATTAAACTGATGACAATTTGTATATAATTTAAGCCCTTGGTGCTGCTAGAAAGGTAAACCAAATTGTAGTTGCACTCATCCCAGTTAACAATTATTCACACAATTACAGAACTCACATGCTGTTTTATGGTAAACAGCATTTGTAGGCACAAACACACATCTAATGCCACAAACAGAGCAGTAAGACTCAAATGTAAAATGTCAACAGATACGCAGTTTATCTGCTCCATCGAGTATGACTGAGAAAGTGACTTAGCGGATACACAGGATGTTTGAATTTTACTTTAAGGCGTTCTTTTCGGCTCTCAAGCAGGAAATGTAGTTTTATCCCCAGAAAATCCCGACCGCCGCTCCGTCAGGCGTCGTCGTCGTCGTCGTCTTTCCACATTCATTACCTCAGGAGCCGTGGCTCCTCTGTTTACCTCTGCAGGAGTGTTTGCTGTGCGCTCTGTTCATCATCTGTCCAGGTAACGTGGTGTGATCTCAGCCTTCTCATTCATGCAACCGGCTGCTTATATAGGCTCCGCTGGCCCCACCAGGAAAGGACCCTTACTTAAGCAGTCTGAGTCCCACTGGACCGTGGAGGCTATTTTTAAAGCCAGTACAAAAGAGGTTGAGCTGCCTGGCGAGACGCGAGCACACTGTTCTAGACATGCAACCACGTGACTGGCATTATTTAAAGGAGTACCGATGAAGGCTATTTCCTCTGCAGCCATCTGGTCTTCACCTAACACGTGAATGAAAATGTCTTGTTAGCTTATTGCATAGATGATGAGGCGACTGTGTCCATGATCTTTGATATCGGCTGCAAATCACCAACTTGAATCGTATGAACATCTGATGAAAATCTAACGACAAATGATTGTGATTTGAGGCACAGTGCACATTCATTTCATTGGCCGTGAGACTTCAATCATGAGACACAATCAAAAACAACGCTCAGGGTTTGAGGGAATACTGACAAACAGCTGGAGCCTGTGCTGCCAGCGGTGTACAGATTTGTAGGGTCATGAGTGTCCATAATCCCACCGACGAGTTCTCCAATCCACACGACCACACAGGTTATCCGCGTAGGTTCTCAGCCATCCAGGTCGTGATATAGGGGAATCGAGGTCAACTGGACTGTTTGTCGGTTCTTGAAGACGTTTCCCTCCTCATCCAAGAGGCTTCCTCAGTTCTGGTGAAGGACTGAGCCTACAGGAGCATCTTTAAGAAGACCCAAAGGACCGTTTCCTGGACTAGCTAACCAGCAAGCGTCATTACTTGCAGAACCACTAGAGGTCGATTAGCTTTAAAAACGTCACCGTAGGTCATAATAAGCTGTTGTACAAACACGGTTTCAATCCTACATGTGCCAACCATGGTTCATTAACAGCCTCCTCTTCCCTGAGGGAGAAAGAGGCGTCCCATTGGTTGTTTGGCCCATAAATGCGGAAAGGGCTTGGAGAAACGGTGGGTTAAACTAATGTTATGTTCATAATAAGCACGTTGGATACTTCCTTAATTTTGTTAATTAGCTTAGCAGGGTGAGAATGACATCATTTGCACACATGCGATGTCGAGCAAATGCACCGAGATGCCAGAAAATACAATTTCAGTGTTGTTCTAAGCAAACTGTGGCGGAGTTTGTATGGACAAAGAGTGTAATCCAAACCAAGTGCAGGAAACAACACCAAAATGCAATGGTTTATGGGTTGGAGGAGACAGATGTTGACAGTTATCATCCCCATTATAACACAACTAAGGGCAAAGTGCAGTTTGGACTGATGTTCATATGCAACTGTTTCTTCATGTGTGCTTATCTGGTGCAAACACACAGGAGCTGGATTTGTTTTAACTCTTCCACGCACTCCCAAAATCTCTAACTTTGCACCATAACTTGCTACCACAAACTTTCCTTCCTTCCTTATGACTTTTGTTTACAAGCCCTGGCTCACCTTTAACGGGGCAGTGTGACCCGAAACCAACCCAATACAAAGATGCAACAAAATAAACTTTTCCATTAGGGTTTGGACCAAAAAAAAAAAAAAAAAAAAGTAGGTTTAAGGTCCAACCTAAGGGAATAAACCCATACTCAGTGTAGCAGGTTTGACATGCACAGCACATTACTAGCCCGACTGATATGAATTCAAAGACTGGGAATCCTGTGAAGACACTCTCCCACGTATTTCCACCTCCTATCCAAATCAAACAGACGGTGGGAAGTGAAAAATGATAGGAATGTAACTATGGGTTTTAGTCGCAAATGGACTACCTTACACATGTAGCAGATCAGCCGAAGCTGAATCCAGGTAAGTCCAAATAGCTCCCTTTTCAGCAAGGGAATCCCTTTTAGCTGACTGGTATGTTTTATTATCTGTGTGGGAGTTTTGTGTCTGAATCCTCCGTGTTGCAGCGCTGTCCAACTTGGAGCTGGGTCTGCTGCAGTGTAGGAGCTCCAAGGATGTTGAATGTAGCAGCGTATCCCCGCCTGAAGCCTTCTACATATATTTCTTAGTCCCTTGGTCAGGATAAATTCTCCTCTGGATGACTGGTAAATGCCTCGTTTTGAGCATGCCGGACCTGTGGTCACATCTGTGCTCTAACAGAGGGAGTTTCTGCAGATTGCTAATTACAACTCATAATAAAGTGGACGTGGCACCAGTGTGAAGGATTAGTGCAGCGCTACGTTCTACCAGTGCCACATGTTCTTCAGCTATACAGAATCAAAACATGCATACCGCTTAATCTCCTCACGTCTCCCTACAGAACATACCGAAAATGATAACATACAGTCCAACCACTGTGCAATACGATCTAGTGACAAATATTTGAAGATGTGCAAATGCTTTAAAAAAAAAAAAAGTAAAGTGTTTGTGTCCAAGTTTGAAAACAGTGATTATTTAAGCTTCAATAAATGTTAGCCAGTGAATCAGTCTGAATCAAACCACACCAGAATTATGAAGAAGTGTAACTCTTAATGTCAAATGTCACCATAATCTTGTTAAAATGTATCAAAAAAATCTCTCAAATGGGTTAAAAACAATCAATCAAACAAACAATAATAAATGAATAAAGCCATTATTACTATATAACAGGTATAAGATGATGATTTCATAATGATACTGAGTAAGAATGTGAAATAACACTAATGCAAAAACTCATAAGGACAATGATAATGTGTAATTGCATCACCAGTATGTAATAATGTGACATTGCTGTGATGTTATCCAGCATTTTATAACAATATCTAACACTTTCTATCGATTTACAGGGACATTTTACTATACTCTGATAGCTTTAACATATAAAAAAAAGTTCTATTTGTTTGTTAAAGTTGCATTATAATATAAACGTAACAAAGTGGGGTTGCTTCTAATTATAAAAAGGTTGATTAAAAGGATGGATTTATCTATTCTCAGAGATGCAACAAAACAAAAATAAAGTTCAGTGTGATTATCATAGCGCTAACCTTGGGAAACAGTTCACATTAAGTGCGAAAGTTGTTTTTAATACCGTACTTAGAAAATAATAATTAGCGGTTTTCGGGCCACATCTACTGGGACCTCCGAAGAAAATACAAGAGGCACTAGATTCTATTGAAATGTAACCACAATAATCTCAGCCGCGTGCGCCTGTGCCTGTGATTATCCCTGTGCTCTCTGGGAAGCGGCGCCGCAGCCACCTCTGCTCAGCCGGGGAGAGACACAGGTGTTAAGTCTGCGGCGCCACGCTCGTGTGCTTTACAGCCCAGACCGGGACGATAAACAAGCTGTGGGACGGCTGTAAGCGACACTCGCCCTGAGGAGCCTCAGGGGGGGCGGTGGAAAAAAACATACTGTAACAAGAGGTGATAAATATTTTACTCGCGCTGATTTTGTGGCTCCTGCAAGTGCTGTAACCTTATTATAATTATTACTATTATTACTTTACTTGTGCTGTGCACCGTTGCATACACTGCAAGTTTGGCTTGTCAGCATGAGGAATTTTTAGAGCCACTGGGGTCTCAGAGAAAAAGTCCACTGGAAACACTCGAGAACCACTTAACTCCTTAATCTCTGATTTCCCCCTAAATTGCTCCGCAGGTATCTTCAAAGTAAGGCACCGTTTTCCACATTGGACAACATTTTCACATCGATATTCTGCATCCGCTCGTTGCAATGCTTCATTAAAGCTACACCACAGTTTTGTCAAGTGAAATATTCCAGTGTATTCTCATTCTCAGGTCATCAAACACCGGCGTGGTTAGGGTTAGGCATAGAAACCACTTGGTTAAGGTTAGGGAAAGGTTAGGATTAAGCACCCAAACACAAACTGGGCATGGTGTTGATCACATGCAAACGAAGATGGTCTCCCTCTAAGAAAATGGAGATGTTTCACTCCAACAAAACCGCCGTCTTCACCTCCACCTCCACTGACTTTCTCACTCTTTGTATGTCAGCCTACCCCCCTTGTCTCAAATTAGCACCAAAAGTTGCCTTTGGCTTCAAATGTTGGCCTTTTGCATCGGTGTCGGACGCCGACAGGTGCCTTTTGAGTCGGTATCAGATGCACAAGGGCGTGACAAAGCGTCCTTACTGGGTGACCTGGGAATGAGAACAGCCTGAAAATTCAAACCCAAGATGCAAACGCTTTATTCCACAGCCATAACATCAAATAGGAAACATCTACATATCTTGTGCACCATTTTATGCACAGAATTCAGCAGGAAATGTTGGGTATCTCTGGAAACGTCTGAATAACCACGAGAATTTCAAAGCCCAAACCTACACATGGGGAGCGGTGGACTTGAAGAGGTTAAAAAACAACAGTTTAAGTGAGGTAACTCGCATTTCTAGGTCGATTTTGTTGTTTGAGGGTTTCCTTTTTCTCCCTAATTCCCGTGGTTTCCAGCGGTCACATCCATTTAATTGGAGTGTGGCGGTTTGGAGTAAATTGGAGAGAATCCTCTTCAGTAAAATAAGGCAACACAGGGTAAATGTCAAGATTTGATGTCACTCCCTTACAATCAAAGAGCAAGCGCTTCTTTGTAGAGCCTCCATTTTTTTTCACCGGCGTTCAACAACCACACAGGGAAAAAGCCTTTGTAGAAGAAGTAGAGATACGAATTCCTCCTGTGACAGCAGCCTCAGTAGACTCTCACTCTATTGCTCTTCCTGTGCTCTCACAATCAATTTTACCTCCTTCCTCCTACACATATAAGTCAAAAATTATATTTGATGCGTTCTCTCTGTGCGTTCCTTTTATTGCCCATTTTAGGGGCGGTTAGAATATTATTTCATCACACCAGGTTATAATGAAACTTGCACTATTTAGTTGTACAAAGTTATAATTCCAAATTCACTGAGGTGGTGCGGTGCAATCAACACAAACCTCGTGCAAAAAAGAAAGGTGATTTACATTTTAATTACATTTACCAATGCACAGAATTTGATGCTGTACTACGGGAATAAAAAAAGCATCCTTTGCAACGAGAGGGCCGCACCAACGTTTAATATTATTTTGCAAATAATGTGTAGCTTTGCACATTTAATAAGCCTCTGTGCAGGGAATATTTAAACACATAATGTATAGGATAATTAAAAGAATGTAAGTGATGGCAATTTGTGCCATTGTGCAGTGTCACTAATGTCTGTCTCTCATTGTTCATGCGATGGCATGACGGGATTGCTTTTATGCACTGGCTGCCTTACATGGCGGCGAGGGAGAGACATGATGTCCTTGGTGTTCAGACAGTTTGATAACAGTAATTATGTCCTCATCATTCAGTCTGTTACTGCATGTGTGTGACGAATGCGCTTTTTTTTTTCTTTCTTTTTTTGGAGCCAGATGGAGAGAGGATTACGTTTTACCTGTTCATATCATCGAAACACTTATTTACCAGGTGGTGCGAGAGGTGAGGGGGGCCACATTCAACATATCTGCTTGATTCTGATTCAGTTAGTCAAGGTCTTGTTAAGCGCTAAGTTAATAGGTAGCCCAAAAGTTGAATAAATACGTGGAATTTGCAGGGGTATTGAAAACGCCTGTCCTGTTTCTTTACAAAAAGCATATTGGCTGCGATTTCGAAGTCCCTGTGATTAAATACATGCAGAGTTTGAACAATGATAACTTTCCAAAGTGGGGGTGGGCATGTCCCCCCTGTGGAAATTCTCGTAGAAAGTAGATCTATGCTCTAAATGTATATTTTATGGTCAAATTATTGCTTCTCTTACGTATAAGCCGGGAAGTCAGGAAGCCTGTCGATCACCGCTGCAGCTGAGACATGCTGCTGAAACGAAAGCCTCATCAATTGCTTCCCAAATGTTCGTTTATTCATTTATTAATTTACTTCTAATGCATGCACCTTGGAAAAGCCACACCTCTGAGGCCAATATTTTTGCCCCTTTCTCCAAGAATTTGCCAGAAAGTGATGAGAAAGTTTGGAGGAGATCTCATCGTATGCAGATTGCCTTAACCGACCCACGCGGCATTAACCAGCTTGGGAGGCCACATGCAGTATTCATGTGGAGGCAGTGTGTGTGTGTTTGTGTGTGTGTGTGTGTGTGTGCAAATCTGAAGGGAGCATTAACGCCCAAACATTCAGCTTTGTCTTTTACTCCAGGCTACATTAGGATGAGCTTATTCTCAAGGAGAGGGAGGGTTTGCCTCCGCTGCATGATTCAATCTCAATACAGTTCACTGAAATATCTATTTGACCTTCATTGTCAAAGATGGACTTCAGATTTGGGCTGTAAGACCCTCGCCGCCTCAGATTGCATCCAATATTGTCAGGCGCTGTAATGACCGAGATTCAAACACACATTTCACTTAATGCAGAGAGCCAAAGGGGGATATCTCTGCTGCTCTGTTTCTGCGAGCCAGACGACTGCAGCCAAGTATATTCATTCATTTTTATCTCGCTTGTCACTTTGTGCATCTGTTGTTGTTTTACTGCTTTTTTTTTTTTTTTTTTACCATGTCGTCTTCTGTTGTCATTTACTTTTAATCAATTAACTTGTACTGCGCTTGGCATCTACACTTTTTTTTTGTGTGCGAGTGTGTTGTTTTATTCATTTGTTTGCTCTGATGTGAGATTTGCACGGGTCCCTAAAGTTATTATACACCGCCTGCAATAACCCCATTCACATTTTTACCATTGTATTTAATCACTCTGCTTTATCACTTCTGTTTCCACTGTGTTTTACTATTATACAAATAATGCACCCTAAACTAGATGGGAGCTAGTCTAATCGGTGCTCATTCTTGTTTCTTTTCATTCACTTTTTTTTTTTTTTTAGTCATGTTCCCACCTCTGATACCTGCCTAACACTTGAGATTTGAACCTCCACCTCCTTGACAAACACCTATCAATGAGATCACCAGCCCATGCTTGTGATGCCGCCGGGAAGCCGACTCTCTCTGTAATTAGCATCCCGCAGAAAGAGCTTTTTTTTTTTTATCATTTCAGCACTTGAGAAATTAGTCGGATCGTTGCATTTACCTTCTGCGCTGTGTTCCACCCCGGCTCGCTTCTGCTGTCACAAAGCATTTTCTACCTGTGGGAGAAAATGTCAGCTGTCATTCAGAGGGGAAAGGTACAAGGCTCCTGCAGACAGAAGCTATGCGCTGTGTGAGTCTTTAAAGCTCGGCGGATATGAGATCATGTTGAATCATTGCCACAAGGAATCAGACGCAGCTGAAAAAAAAAAATAGCGTACTCTTGTGCTAGGTGAGTGCAAAAAAATAAAAAAACAACCTCACAGACTAGTTTCGTTACACCCCGCTTTTGCTCGGCTGGGATATTTCCAAGGAAGAAACGTCCGTGACAAATTGAAGATGATGAATTGCCATAAAGAGCTGTCCATCTTTACTCCGGTGCTCCATTTTAATTTCTAAGTACTACTGTATTGGTAATTATTTTTAGCGGTAAATAACTGCAAGTGTGAAAGGTGGAAAATTAGCCTGGGTGAATTGCTTGGAGAGCTGAGTAAAAATGCCAGCGCACGCGGCGGCACGAGCTCCACTCCGTCTAATGACTTTGCCAAAAGCACCTGCACCGCTGAAATAGAAACTGGCTAAGAGAAAATGAGGAAACTCATTACCCGTGTCACTTTTGTTCACTGATGAGAAGCGCACGGCTCCAACCGAACGACCGCCGCGAGGAAAAAGCGAATGGAAGGAATAACATGGTAACCTCGAAATTGTCCACTTCATTCGGGTTTGCGCGCTCAACTTTAGGAGGTAATGACGCTCCTTCACGGGGTTTCTGCATGATTTATCATAATCACCGCAGCCGAGGGGACGCAACTCCATCTTGATGTCTGACCAAAGTGATTCACAGAAACCCGGTGTGGTGTGTTTACATGGGGAGTTTGATGTGGAATTCAGCGTGGGACCGATATAAATAAGTTTTTCAGTTAGTGCATATGAAAAGTACCAATCTCGATGTGTTGATTTGTTTGTCCTGATGTCTGTGTTTCATAATAGTGTTTGGGTTTGGCTTACTTACATGTCGTGTCAATGTTTTTAGCTTCTTTAGAAACATTGTGTGTAGCCGTAGGTGTATCTCTCATATACAGTATCCAATTGGAAAGGCAATAACTTTGAACTGAATCTGAATCTGAATCCTCAGCACTCAAAGTTTGACACTGTTATGCTGGAAAAAAACAACAACAACAACAAAAACAACAACAACTGGATCTTAACAAGTCATTTCACCTCATATTCAGTGATAGAAATTTTGTTTTTGTTAAAAAAAAAAAAAAGTGGGATGAGTGTCATTTTGATACTGCTAGTGCAACAATCAGGAACCTCTGGATCACGAGCCATTAATGGGTCTTTGCCAGGAGTCATATGGCTCTCAACAGAGGCTGCGCATTTCATAAAGAGCACTAATTAAAATGGCAAAATTCAAAATTACTACAAAAAAAAAATGCTCTTCAGGGAAAAAAACAATGCAGATGAAATGAAATAATGGCTCTTCAGTGATAAAAGTTCCCGAGCGCTGTTCTCGTGGGCTGATTTACCTTATTCCACATTTTTCAACATATTTATACTTTTTATTTGTCCAAGAAAAAATCCCGAGACAAGTGAAACTGCACTGGAAACAAAAGATTTTCTAACACTGAATGACACTAACCTGGCGGCTTTTTTGCAGTGTAACATTTGGCTACCAGCGAGCGACCACATGACACAGACCTGACTGACCAACAGCTTGTAAATATAAGGACATGCAAGCTGATGCTTTACCTCTGCAGCGAAACATCACACGTCCTTTCACCTCTACTCGAACGGCTAAAAACAGGATAGCCTTGCAGTCTCAAGTGGGCAGATAGAAAGAAACAAGTGTGTGTGTGTGTGTGTGTGTGTGTGTGTGTGTGTGTGTGTGTGGCTGGAACCATCAGCGCACGGCCTACGAGCTGCCCGGCGATTTCAAAAGCAAAAAAGTCTCATTGAACAGGCGCATTCACTGCACACAAGCGATATTCAAATAAACGGAGAATTTGCAGAAACACAGGTCAGCGTGAGGTGAAGTGAGTCTCGTCTGTCTGCTCGTGAAAGTCACAGTGATGCGGCACGAAAACGCTAAAAAGCACAATATCAGGAAAAGCCTCTTAAAGAAGTAGGGTAGGTGTGTGAAGAGTTTTCTTTCCTGATAGGGAGTTGAGAAAGATCACAAAGGAGTAGATGTAAGAAAGACTTTGAGCCTCTCCGTGGAAGCAGGCCCCCAGTGGGCTGAGCTCATCCTGCACAGCACAAAGCATATTTTTCTGTTTTTTTTTTTAATTTCAGCAGAATGACGGAGGAAAAAAAAAGCGGCTGACTAATGTAGTAAGCTATACATTACAGGTGCGCACGTTACACGGCTCGTACCTGTCATGTCCATGTGCAAGCCTGTGTTTCCAGTGCTTGTCTGTGTGCCGGCGTAATCACACAGTCGGGATGCATAATGATAAGCACCGGGTCTGGAAGGCTAAGTAGTCTGAAACTGTGTGTGGGCTGCACTCCATTAGGCTCCCGAGTGCATTTGCTAGAATATGCTAGAGCTCCTCTTTTATTTATTTATTTTGATTTATTTTTTTTTTTCTGTTTTTCTTTCCTTCCTTTATTTATTCATTTGTCACTGGCATCTTTCAGCTGTCACAATTTACTTGGCAGTTGCACCAATTATCATTGTTTCATTTATTTGCCTCGCCGCTGAAGGTGCAGCTCGACCAGGCTCGTAATCAAATCAGCGGGCCTCATAATCAAATCATGTACCCATTTGTCTGCCATTGTCTTGGTTAGGGCAAACAGTAGTCTTCCTATACACCGTCGAAGCCTTTTATTATTTATTTTTTTTCTGATTTTCTGATATAGAAGAAAGGAAAAGAAAAAAGTTGCAAAGGATAATACATCGTATGTTTATTTATTTATTCTAATGTGTGTAGGGTCGCCGTATGATAATGTCAGCGTGTGTTCTCAGCTCCGCTCCATGACATTTCAATAGCAATAATGTTCCAATATGTCCTTATTCGATTTCCACACACAAATGATGCATATCAGACCACATCAGAACACATGGGCTGACATGCATGCCTTGTATATGTGTGTGTGTGTGTGTGTGTGTGTGTAGAGAGAGAGAAAGACAGAGATATAGATATAGATGTAGATACATATATATATATATAAGATCAGGCATCACTTTGCTGCTCCCATGTGCCAAAACCAGTATATTTTTCATTTTTCCATACAGCTGTTTTAGTGACAATGTTGAATTTCACTCGTTATAAATTTTCCGAATTTTTTTTTTTATTGCAGGGGTTCTCGATTCGTCCTTTTTCTTGTAATTGTTCTCTTTCGTCTCGGCTCAAACACCGGCCTGACAGAACAACCCCAGTTAAAATCATAATCTGGACCACAGGAGGAGTCCAGCCAGGTCATTTGTAATTCATGCTGCCCATAAACCAAAGCCACAGACAGCTAATGATTACCATGTTGTGTTTTTTATTTATTTATTTATTTTTTTAATAAATATGTGTGGCAAAATGAAATTGACATGCCAGAAAATTAGGAAGCAGGACTTGGTTCGGGTCATGTTTTAATGGAGGCGCTGCTTTCCTCTGTAATATGACCCTGTTAGCATATGATTTGAATATTTTCATGTGCAAAGGGGAAAAAAAAAAAAAGAAAGAAAGAAAGAGAAAAAAAAAACACAGGGTTAAATGGGTTGTCTCCTAGCTGATTTCTCAGTCTACTCAATGTAATTCATACTCCACCGCTGCTAAGTGATGGCGAATTAAATTATTCAAGCTTCCGTTGTTTGCCACTGTTTTAGCACTGTATTTGAATTTTCCTTCACATTAGCAGTTGTTAAAATGCTCCCTTTTTCACTGAATGTGGTAATGGATACTGCATATATCTTAACAAGTTGTTTATTCTTATATTCAGTGTTAAAAACTCACTTTTTAAAAACAAGTGTGGGGAGGAAAAAAAAACTGCTAGACGGAAGTGATAATCCCACTTGTTTTTTCAAAGCTAATGAACTTGTTTGTCACGTTCAGGCAGGTATGTGGACCCAAATGCAGGAGCAGAGGCAGGTTACAGTGAATAATATATGGAATTATTATCAAACACGGGAAATTTGGAAACACAGGAACCAGGAAACCCAGGAATGAGAAGCACAAGGAGCTAACATCAGAGCAGAAGTTAAATCCAAAGTGAACTGATTGGCAGCCTGGACACACCTGGAGAAGGGGAGGGACATAGGACCGGAGGGGCGCAGGTGATTGGCTGACACCTGGCTCGACAAAACCCCAAGCTCCAATCAGAGGCTTTGTGCAGCCCGGCTTTCGTCTCTGAGCTCTGAGCGCGCTCACATTAAAGGGGCGCTCGGTGCGTCATGTGACTCACCTTCTGCACAGAATGGACCAATCACGTGCCGCCTGCTTCACTCAGGAGAGGACCAAACTGTCATCATGGAGAGCTATGATGAATATAAAAACAAATATTCCTGTGGCTACAAATAAGGCCAGAGTCAAATGTTGGCAGGAAATTGCATAAAATGTGTAAACTCGTGAGTTATCTTCTAGTTTATTTATATTAATTCAATATTACACTGAAGAACTGCAGTTAAGACTCACCCTATCCTTTAAGAAAGGATACATGTAAATCCTTGTAGTTTTTGTCAATATCAAGTGAAATAGATTTCTAAAAAAAAAACAAAAAAAAACAGCAAATTATTTTTGTTTTGTTTTGTTTTTAGATCACTTGTTTCACTTGTTTGGCGAAAAAGAAGGTTTTAACTCTGAATATGAGACTAGGGGCTCTATCTTTCACACTGCCCTACCTGTTGCCACTACCCGCTACCCGTGAATTACGCATTTAGCAGCTTCCACTATCCCTAAACGGTATCTTGCGGCCACGCTACCCGCTATACATTATGCCAACGCCGTTATTTGCGCCTGGAGGTGTGCCTGTGGGCGTGTTCATGCGCTTTCCCTACAGTTGCTATCTTGAGCACACACGTTAGGGAAAGCATATAGCAGGTCCTCAAACCACCCGCTTTCCATTTGGGCTTTTACAAGAGCGCGCCCAGGCGGCTTCAAAGCGCGTCCACTTGGACACACGTGGACGTGCACATGCGGCTCCACCTCCCCAAATTAACTCGCCTATAAAAAGCCACCTTGTTTTAGCCTCAGTTGAACCCCTGAGAAAATGGCACAGATAGTACGAAATCACGACCTTCCTCTCTCCATCGCGGGTTTCGGTTTGCAGATTTGGGACAGCGCATCCTGCTCTTAAAGGCAGTGGCACGTGGCACACTGATTGGTTTAACTGGTGTAACGCCCAAACCACACCTATGCATAATGTAACAGGTAGCGCAGGTGTTTTAGGGATAAGGTGTGCAAGATAGCGACTTTTGCGGGGGAACGCCTCTTCCACAATGCTAAATCCCCAAATAACGGGTTTAGGGACTCTGACGCACGATAGGGCCCTAAGTGACTTATTAAGATTTTTTTTTTCGTTTTTTTTCCTGCAACTATTGAGTTTAGAGTAAAGCCCAGGCTTTATGGACCCGCTGGTCGTTATCCTTGAGCATATTTGAACTGCCTGTGCACATCCAGCACAAAGAATGCTCCTCTAATCCATTTAAGTAGATTTCATGCAACACAGACCAGTCAAAAGAGCTCAGCAGTGTCAATATTTAGTTGAATGTCCTTGTAAAGATTTTGCCACAGAAATAAATTATTTCTTTTTTTATTAACGCTCGTATAAGGAGCTACACAACAGTCGGGCTGCGTGTTCATTACCTGGACATTTATTATTTATTATTTATTAAATTCCACAGTAGCAGAAAACACAATGCTCCATGGCGCAAAGAGCCTTGTGGAGGTTTCGACTTCCACATTTTGTTAAAATATTGATAATCCTGTTGAGGTTGTTCATGCGGACATGATCATCGGGGTTTAACTGAACACACGTGTGCATGAGTTTTACTGAAGCCTGAGCGTCAAGATGGAAAATGCACTTCTACCCGCGATGTCAAGAAACCAAAACAGGGGCAAGTGATCTACTGCCCCTCTCGAGAAAATGAAGAGAGCCCCGCAGAATACAGCCTGGCCGCCGGACTCCTTCCTGACGTGAAGGCTGAATTGGACGTGACCCGGGCGCACAGGAAGTACAAGATGGTTCACTGCTCCCCCGTGATCGCGCACTCACTTCAAAATGAGATGGCTCTCTCTCCTTAATGGGAGACGGGGGAGGTAGGGGAGGCTGGGGTGCATTTAGCCTCTGGGCAAGATGAGCCACCCTTTGTTTCTAGGCAACCTTACACAAAACCAATCATGTGATGGTGTATTTAAGCGGTGCGATTCTCTTCTCTGAATCTGCAGTGGATGAAAATGCAATAAGAAAAAAAAATGTGAGTGTTGCCCCATCTGGTTATTTCATTAATGTTGTCATGATTCTTGTGGCTAAATAGAATCAGATATTTTGGGGGATTTTTAGTGCCTGCTAGACTTGATAACATCTGGTGTGGGAAGCATCGGGTAACCATAGCGATCTAAAAGAAGTACACTTTTCGCATTGGAAAGGTGTTATTCTTTCATACGACTACAAAAGAGCAACTTCTGAAGAGATGCTATCTACTTCATTGTTCATTCCTTCATTTTACTGCTGATTTAGGGGAAAAAAAGGATTCATGCTATTGATCTTTCATGTAATTATAGCTTTGAGGGTTCATGTGCTACTAAGTCATAAATGTGGTACATGCAATGTTTCCTATGTGCACTTGCTGGTGCAGTTTATTCTGCATTAATTTAAAAGCTGTATAATTACAGCACGAGGGCATGAACTCTATATAACCGCATCTCAAGTGAAGCGGTATCAATATGGCGGCTGTGAGGTAAAATATGCCAGTAGCTTCGGGGTGAGATGCAAACGTAGAGCTTAGCTAAGTCCAGTTGCATTTACATTACATTCAAATATCGGAGAAACCAGTCAAACCAATCAAAGTTAATATGCCAATATGTTTCTACCAGCCTGAACGTTTAAATATTACACCAGTTCATCCACCAAGCAAGACTGAGACATGAGTCCAAATACAAATGTTACCTTTATTGAGAAATTTAGTGCAAAGAGTTGTGGAAAAAAAAGGTTTAGCCAAATAAAAGAAATTATAAAGTATGGGGAATTAGATTTTTATTCCAAAATCCCAAATTCTTCAATGAATTAGCCACTAAAGGTACTGTAAAATTCAATTATCACATCAATATGGTGCTCGAGGCCGCCAAAGAGGTCCCGGGGGTGCAAATCCTCACATTCAAACACACGGTCACAGCAAACCCGACCTCAAACGGCGCCCGTCAGTCCTCAGGAGGGCTGAGAAAAATCGAAAATGAGGCACAAAACAAACTGAATTATTAAGCCGAACCCAAGCTGAGGAGGCCACAACCCCAGCGACAAATCATACCCAGAGGTTAAATACCTCAAAACATGTAACAGCAGCTGCGGGAACCTCTGGAGAACATGATGAACAGGTTGTGTTGTTGAGAATAAGGTGCAACCAAGTTACGCCGCTTACCAAAATCTATTTATTCTGGAGCAATGACCACCCAAGTGCTGCTGCACCCAAGCGGAGGTCCATACAGCCGGAGCACACGGGGGGGGGGGG
>OMLB01045726.1:26090-44061 GCA_900302555.1 Myripristis jacobus | reverse complement strand
CACACGGGGGGGGGGAGCTGCCCAAAGAAAAGACAACGCGTTAGTTAGTGTCTTCGCATCAGGCAGAACAGAGTTCGGGAGCCGTCAAACACAACAACCTGCCTCAGACTGACACGTCCCAGAGGAGAGGGATTGACCCCAGGCGGCCTAGGAGTCAATGTTGCATGCCGGCTGTCAAACGAGGCCCTTTTTATACACGGCGGTGATTTACAAATAGAAAGACTGGTCTGCGGGTGGAGCTGCTACCTCACCACACCTACCTAAAGGAGTGGGATTCCTTCAAAAAAGCCCTATGTGACAGGCCCACATCACCTGTGTGCTGAAGTGGTGTGTTCCAGCACAAATAACATGGGGTGCAAACAGTGGTTTAGCCTTTCAGGATGGTCTGAGAAAGCGCAGCCAGAAAGACTCAGAAGTGGATTTGATCAGAGGCAAGGAAACACGAGATAGACAGAATGACACTGAAGGGACATGCTGTTCAAACTGGCCAGAGATGTGCCTGCCACACACACACACACACACACACACACACACACACACACACACACACGCCATTCTCTAAGGACATGGAATAGAGAGACAGACTGACAGCCTCTGCTCGCTGGAAAGGCACCAGAGCAACAGAGGATGAAAATAAAGGTTTTGTTATGTAATGTTTTACCTCCATATTGTCCGATGTACCCCTATTATGGCGTAATGTCTCCCAAAGATGACACTTTTTTTTTTCAAATGAGTAGAAAATAGTATAATTTCCATGAATGTCCAACAATGTGTATTCGAAATATAAACACATGATTTGTAGTTGCACGAAATGCAAAAAGAGGCTCGTTTCGCCCCGTTATCTCCTACTGTAGATGGTTAATTATGAGTATCCCTGTGCACATTTCTCTCCCGGCTCGACGTGCACGCTGCTAACATGCCGAAGAGATCTGACAAAACACCAAAGGACAGCACAGGCAGGATGCTCTGAAGCATTATGGCAGCCATAAATCAAGACTTGGTGGGATTGTTTCTTGTAAAGTGAAATGCTTCTGGCCAAGTTGCCGCTCCTGGTTTCCTCTGCAAGATGTAACAGGGCTGGGTTGTTCTTTATGCTTTTCAATTTCCACCCAAAAATTAGGAAAACAGGGGCATTTTGTCGGCCGGGCTATTCAGAAACTTAATGATTATCATTTTATGTTGTTTAAAATTTTCATTTTGCCCAAAGACTACTAAAGTACATGTTTCCAAAAGCAATGGCAACCAGGGGGGAAAAAGCTATTCAACATAAAAGCTGCTTCAGTCTACTTTTTAAACGCTGATAAATAAAGGTTATGTCAAACTTTTTTAAAATGATTTTAAAAAGGCGACACTGTTGTGACACGCTAATATAGAGTTATGCAGATGTGATGTTTGTAATCTGAGTCCAAAAAGGAAAGAAAACAAGATAAAACAGGCATCCTGATTGAGAAACTCAAATGAACTTTCTCTTTTTTATGCTTTTTTTTTTTATCTTTTTATGTTTTTCTTCAGGATGACATTGATGATGCAGAGGTAGAAAGCATCATCAAAGGATTCCTCTTCCTCGGTGACCGTCCTGAGAAGCTGTGAAAGAGCATATGCTCGGCTAATTCAGTGTTTCTCACAGGTTGGCAGATTAATTGCGGTGGTGACAGAGCTGCATGTGGGCTGTGAGGACTGCTTATGAAATGCGGGCTCTTTATTAATACTTTCTGAAGTGCTTGTTATTCCTGTGTTCAAATTGCGGTGGACTTGACTGACCCTCACCCGGGTCGCAATTGTTTTAATCACAGTAATATATTTTATGTTCATGAAATGCCATAACTCGTAAATCATGAGATCAGATTTCAAGCTAGAATAGCAGGTTCATCCTTGCAGAGGCTTTAAAAGACATTAGCAAAAATGAAGAACGTGTTCCATGGTGTAGAAAACAAGAACCAGCCCAAATGGGAGCAAAAAGGAACTGGTTCTAGATCCGGTTCAAATTATCTTTCAAGTTTCAACCGATTTCAGGGTAATCAGTAAGTTATAGTGATTGATGAAAACAAGGCGACTGATATATCAGATTTAACAAAGAAACAATCAGTCAGATGTTTATTTATATGTGTTTTTAAAATATGCTGCCTTATTTGACATTCATGAAGAACATGCTTGTAACAGCGATATTTTCCTTTATGCCTCAAGCTCCCGTTAAGTCTCGCTCTCTCTCACAAAATGACAATGCAACGAAAGCCCGAAGCTTGTCGTGGTTACTCTAAATGCCTTCTTGAAATGCTCGACAGCCAAAAAAAAAAAAGAAAAAAAAGAAAAAGATATCTCAACATGAATTTGATAAACCTCCATCTTAACCTGTAATTTAGTTCCATTTTTCAGTGTTAAAATCTTATGTTTGGTCAAATGAGTGAAAAAAGAAATCGGCATTGGCTTGAGACAATCCCACTTATTTCCAGTGCAATTTCATATGTTGAAGAAGATGCTGAAATAAGGCAGAGCAGCCCACTACCATCAAGAAAATGACACTTGATCCAAGAAAATTCGGGAAATAAATTGGCTCGCATTGGTAACAAGTGAGATTATCCAATCCCACTGGCAGATTTAACATTGAATATGAAGCTAAATCACTTGTTAACATGGAGATTTTTTTGCAGCACACGGTCAGATGAGTTATAAAACAGACCAAAAATTCAGCTGGAGCTCGACTCTTGATGAAAAGAAAATCCAAACCTCCTGTTTTTTTGCCATAGAAGTGCCAAAAGGTTTGGTGCTGTTGCGGTGGAGAAGGGTTGACTTATTCTGGCACTGGATTGGAGCAAACGGTCAAAGGGGGCACAAATCAGACTTTCATGTAAGAAAATTCTCCGAGTTCAGAGACAGTTTTCACCAGACATGATGTTTGATTCGGTGTTTAGACATGCATTTTTCAGAGCTGGGTTTCTGCAACTGCACACGGGTGTAGTGTGGGAGCTGGACAGGAGCTGTGCATCATTTTCTGCGGTTCCTTTCTTTTTATGTCTTGTCTTTTTTATATTTTTTTATTTATTTATTTTTAAAACCAAGGCTGCTTGCATCTGTGAAGTGTGGAGAGACATTAATTTGATTTGCGGGTATATCTGTACACATAAATAAATAGAAAATCAATACGCTCTCTTCATTGTGTCAAATTTTTCAGTTTGCTGGGTGAAACCAATGAATGAATAACGATACCAACTCAGTTAACTCAGAACTGAGCATCAGAGGCATATTGAGTCCTTATACTTTAGCAATATGTAGTGATTTGTTGCTCTTTATTTGTAGGCTGTATTTTTAAGTGTATTATGGCCATGGAGGAATAAATTGAAAATCATGTTTTTACGCAGCTCAGCCGTAGCACAAGAAAAATCTCTGGAAATAAAATAGAGAAAGGAAATTTATGGAGGGAAAAGGGAACTTAATTAAAGATTAAAGTCTTTCAGCGGTTTTGTCTTTTACTAAAGTCGTCCGTGGAGAGGAACACCAATGAGGTGCAACACATTTTTGGAAGGCTTGGCGTTTTGGCTCAGCCATGTCTTAGGCTAATCTCAAACAGGCTACGCCGAACCTCCACCGACGCATCTCACGTCCCACTACAGGCGACAAGATTTTGGACCGCTGTTACAGTCTGTTTAAACAGGGACACAAAGCCATTTCTCTCCCGGCTTTTGGATAATCAGACCACTCCGCCATTTTTCTCAAACTGGAAAATAAAAAGAGACTGCTACAGGAAGCCTTGGGGACGCTGGTTGGCCCAATCAGAAGTTGAAATTGGCAAAATTGCAGGCGTACTGTAGCTATGACTTTCATCGGCACATTAGGAGACAATATTATCCCTTCTGCAACATTTCGGTCTTTCCCCAACCACCTGTCATGGATAAACAGGACTGTACTTTACACATTAAAAGCACTGACCGTCACTTGCAACACAGAGGCCACACCGGGCTATACGTGGTAGTTGGAGGCAGCGTCCTGCACCCTGAGGAAGGTAGTAAAGGATGCAAAACAGCAATGCAGGGATAGAGTGGAGTCACAGTTCCAGATGCATGTGGCAATGGCTATTTAATATCAGAGACTACAAAGATTAATTCTTCTCAGTGGTGAGGGTCACACCAGTCTTCTCTGGTGACCTTAACGCCCTCTGAGTCCGCTTTGAGGCAAGCGCTGTCCTTGCTAGTACTAGCCAAGGTATCAGAGAATGACTACCTGAATAATAATGGTATTTCTAGTAGATAATGTGGCGCCAGGCCAACCACCGATCCATGAACGTCAGCAAGACTAAGGAGACGGTTGTAGATTTTGGGAGGATATGGCCGAGCAGTTACGCCGCCGTTGAGATCAGCGGGACCCCTGTGGAGAGACCGAGCAGCTCTAAACAGCTCGGGGTCCACATCACAGAGGACCTCACACACATGGACGGCACACACAAACGTCTTGATCAGCACGGCCAGACAGCAGCTTAAACCGCCTCAGGCAGGTCAGGAAGTTCAGGCTCCCCCCTCATATCCAAAAGACTTTTGACTCTCGAGAGCCATCGAGAGCATCCTGACTCGGGGCATCACGGCCTGGAATGGGAGCTGCTCTGCCCAGGATCGCAAGGCCCTACATCGATTGGTGCGTCCAGCAGAGCGTGTCACCAAGGCTTCACTCCCTGGCCTGCAGGACATCTTCACCGGGCAGAGCAGGACTAAGGTCCTCAGGATCTCCAGAGACTGCAGTCACCCCTGCAGCAGAATATTTAGACTAGTGAGGTCAGAAAAAACCTCGCTGTTGCCTAAAGGCCCTCGCTGAAAGACTCAGAAAGAGCTTCTACCCCCTGGCAGTAAGATTGTTAAACAACCAGCCACAATAAGGACAATCAGCACATTGGAGACACACACACACACACAAACACACAGTCTCTCTCTCTCTCTCTTTTGCTCTAAGCAAGTCAGAAAAAAGCATTTCACTGCATGTTGTGCAAGGAATATGGCTATGTATGTGACAAATAAAACTCTTTAATCTTGAAATAATGAGAAAAATGCTTAATTTCCCTGAGATGAAACCTGAGGAAAAAGCAGTAAGGTCATCTCAGACTATAAGCTCGAATGTGGACTACATTTGTTTCATGCTTGTTTCTGGCCCAAAATCTTCATATTATCTTATGGACTTTGAGGAGCCATCATCGTTGTTTATTTATCTATCTATTTAGGTTCAGAAGAAGAAATCAATGATCTGCATCTCCAAAGAGCTCAAATTTGGGTCCATCGATTGAAAGAACATTTTCGCAGAGGGGTTTAGGCGTATCTTTGGCTGTGCAAAAAAAATTATTTGGGTCTTTGGGTCTTTGGGCGTTTCTCTCTCAGCAGTGGGGTTCTTGGCTTCCGACCTTCTCGGTTAAGTTTGCTGCTGAAACTGTTAACCCAAGACTTCTTTCAGTCAGCCTTGAGATGTTTCAGTTAGTATTGTTTCTTTGATGGTATCTGAGATCAATCGTCTTCTAACCATCATATCCTCGGAGATTCTCCGTGAGCTGAAAAACTTATTTATCATGCTGAAATCTTGTTTGAATGTTTATGTTTAGTTTTTCAGATCCTCCACCGATAGCTGTTCTCTTCAGCATTGTCGCAGAGCTACAGGAAAAGCTGAGCTGACTCTTTACTGATCTTAACGTGCAGTTGATTAATTAAGTAATTTCACACCCAGCATGGCTGTGATTTGTTTGTAGACACGAGGCAGCAGGCCGAGTTATCTGTATATCCGCTGTGCTGATATTCAGTATAACAGAACGATCTTGAGCATGATATTGTTGTTATACAGCAGTTCTGCAAACAATATAATCAAATCACAGTAGTAAGACACATGATTTACTTAATTTAATCAAGATTTCAGCTCTGCCAACACAAGCAGCTCCATCAGAAATCAAGCAGCTGAACTGAATATAAACAGTTTCCTGACCACAAGCTAGCTTGCCTGAAAGTTTCCACAGTAATGTTCACTCATGCTACTTTTTTGTCCCAAAAACTGCCTGTAAAGCAGAGCTCCCTGACCCAGAACGACTGCCTGGGCACCAGTGCTGCCAGTCAACAGTTAGGGCAAAACATAAAGAAAGAGGCCACCAGTATGCAGGCTTCTTTCCTCCCACACGTCGTCTTCTGACCACCACTCACGATTCAACTCCAGGGTTAGGGTTAGCGTTAGGGATCCGGTTTGTGTGTCAGTCTTTCTGCAGATGCAATGTGAAAAGTGCTTCAAAGTAGGTGTAAATGCGATCAATGGTTATTGCAGTTTTTGGCATTGTTCTGTGTGAGCCTCCCGTGGTTCCTGTAAGGCAGACCTGCGTCTCCCCTGCACACCTGCCCCGCGTTGTCTCATTAGCTTTGCCCTGATGCTACCTGTTCACCTGCCCTCTCCCAGCCTATCGGCTCCTTGCCAGTTCCCCTGTCGAGCCACCTGTTTCTGATTTTCCTTGATTATCTCAGTTTGTGGTGAACTTCAGCTTTGAGTTAATTCTTTGCCAGTTCATTGTCATTTCTGGTTTTCACTCCTGCTCCCAGCCTGTTTTGTCCAAATACCTGCTCTTCCCGTGACAAGAGAGATGTCTTCTCAGCAAAATGTGTTGATTGAGATCTTCATCCTTTTTATTGGCTCTGTGCTCTTCTTCACCATCATGCTCTGGTACACTGACAATTGTTTCAAACTTCAACAATTTGCTACCCTGAAAAAAAAACAACAAAAAACCTCATTCATTCCAACAGGATTTGTGTCAGTGTGAGCTAAATCACATTGTAAACCAATAAATAAAAATTATGCTCAATTATAAACCGCATTGTTAGACTCTCTCGTCTGTGGGCCTCATGCAAATCATTTCATTGTAAGACAACAAGCAATTCCGGCTTTATCTCCGAGCATCCCCAATGTGTTCCGCCTGTCACCTGGGTATTTTAGGTGTGGATCAGCATAGGAACACGAGCTCTGCTGGCGGAACTGGAGCGCCGCGTGCGTGCATGCTCGTGTTTTTAGAGCATCAGAGTAAATGGCGGATTATGCATGAGGCCCCTTGCAGCAAAACAGTCAGACAAGGTGACCCTAGAGAACGAGGCTGTGTTTGGAAGATATGGAGATCAGTGTGGTCATCCATGACCAGCAGTCTCTTACTTCACACGCCGCCTTTGCCATTCCAATCTGACTGCTGCCTTCAAGACCGAGAGCCGCAGATTTAAAGATTTATACATGTTTCCTAACATATCAAACCGCCTTTGAGTCCATGCGTATGTGATTATTTGTCTCATGTACTTAAGGCTCCTTTGTTATTATAATCATGGCATTTTTTCAACTATATGTGATTGCATGTAAGGTTTGCTTTAAGCTGAAATCTGTGATAGTTTTGAATTAACATATCATTATTATATCAATGTTTATGGTGGAGTATGGTCAAACTCTGTTTTTCTGTTGCTGGAGACTCTCTCCATGCTAATCTTTGCTTCAGTTCATCACCAACTGTATGTTTAACTGCATGTGTAATATTACAAATTCATCATGTATTAGCAAAATTATGGTAGTGTTATGCATAGATTTTGATTTAGAGACTAAATAAACAATGTTAGATTGCAAAGTGTCACCATCTCCCATAGGTAAGTAGGGATAATCACTGTTTTTTGTTTTTTTGTAATGCAGACACAATGGTTGGCCCCTCCATGAACACTTGTATGAAAAATGACCCAGACCACCCCAGAGCCCCGATGCCAGCATATGCAGTTGCATTTGAATGAGAGAGTCGAGCCAGTTCACAGTGGAGTGGTAATTTTATTCATGGCGCAGCCACAGCACTCAGAAAATTGGGGGATTACCAAACATCTTGCTCTGAATAATAATTTCAAGTCAATTAACTTTGTGTGAAATGTAGACATTGCCACTGTATGTTAAGTTGAGCCAGTGTCACACCCCTTTTTTGCAGTAAAAAAAGGAAAGTATGCCTTTGTTGCTAAAGTATCTTGCATCTTAAAAAAATGGTGTTTTGATCATCATGGAAGTCAGGGAAAGCGTTCAAAAGGCATTGACAGCTGCACAACGACGAATTCCTGTGATCACCATTGAAATATGATCCGGTTTGTGTCTGAATGGCTGACATATCAGTTTCCTGCCTATGAGCAGGCCTGTACATCCCAGTAACTACTGACAACAGGCAAGTGCTGTGCAGCTGAAAATAGTTGTGCAATGGCTCCACAGTGCAATAAACTTTAAACAATGCTCAACTTTCTGCCTTTGTTCAGACACCTTGAGAGATCATTTCTTAAATTTCTGTTCCCCTAAGATGCCTCCTGAAATCGTGTCAGAGTGTTCAAAGCAGCTCAGGCTGATGCCGCCCTATTTCAGTGACAAGACAGGCAAGGGAGCACCATTCTTTTCAAAAACAATGATCCACTGTGGAGATACTCTCAGTACTCTCTTTTTGTGGATTGTGAGCGTTCGAGAGTGGATTCACTCACAGCGTTACAAAGTTGAGCTTCGGCAAAGTTTAGACGTCAAGACGGGATCCCCTCACTCACCCGACAATTTTTGAAAATAAAGTTCGCAGCCTCCTCCACCGGTGGCTACTTTAGCTGCATTATCATTCAGACAGCATCCGCTAAACATCCACACATGGCAAGGGATGCAATAAGAGTTTTGAGAGTAATTCCAGAGCAAACAAAGACTCACTATGAAGCCGTTTTCTGATGCGTCACTGTCCTCTCCTAAACCTTCACCCCGGCCGACCCCGTATTAGTCTTGTTTGAAAATCGCCTTATTGCAGTGAAACTCACCAGCAGCCGGATGCTGATACTCTTTGCATGCCAGACAAAACGAACAGGCACTTTGCATTCCTTGTGCAAATTGTAGAGCTAAATAATTATTGATGGAGGTGTGAGCCAAGGGCAGTTCCCCTCTGTGAAGTCCGCTTAGACTGCAAAGCATGTTGATCTGAGCTTGGGTCCCGCTTGTGCAACATGTATTTCTATTAAGAAAAAAAAAAAGAAAAAGGGAGCTGTGCTGGCTGCAGCTACGTCGACGGTTTCATAATGCAAAACGTCACCGAGTGTCCTTGAACCTTGAATGACATGGAGCTCCTTCCTGATGATTAGCTGGAATTCACTCTGCCGTGTCTCTTACATAATGTAAATGCAAAACTGTGAGGTGGAACTGTAAGGCTCTATCTGTCTCTCTCATCAAAATCCACATATTCTCAGTTGCTCAAATGTTTTGCTGTTATTGGTTCCTTGTGTAACTTTTTTTTTTTTGTTGTTGGCTTTTGCAATATGCAGAGATTAGGGGAATCAGCTGTAAGAGCCTCTGCATAAGGTAAAAACACTGTGTGCTTATACATCAGGCAGCGCGTTAGCAGCTCTGGGATCCTCTAACAGTAGTGGGTAAGCCAACATATGAATTAAATATTTTGCTGAGCAGTTTTCTTAGTTCCCAACACACTGTGCTACCACAACCGGTGTTGACAGGTAGTTTTTTTTTAAAAATTGCCTATAAAACTGTAATGCATTTGGGTTTCTAAAACGAACATTTCAGGGTGAAATATAATAACTACAGCGCTAACAACCTGTTAAGTTGTCAGCATTTTAGTAGCTCAGGAACATTAAAGTAGACACAAATGAGTAGATCACTAATGAATATTGTATAAAGACACCAGTCAATAAGTAAAAGACTAACAAGGACAAGGTTGGTGGGTATTGCATCAGCAGTGCTGCTTAATGAATTGATAAAATGGGAGGAAAGTATCTTTTATTCATTTTTACATTGGTGAACAGCTTTTTATATATATATATATATATAATTAAGCATTAATTATTGAAGCTGTTTGATGGTTGACATCTATATGGTTCTTATGGTCAGCCTTGCTCACTGATAAAATGCTGTTTCTCATGTCTTCACTTAAATCAACACTTGACATTTTATCCATAGTGCACCTTTAACTAACTAAATTTTAATCAGAATATTAGTTGAAAAATAGTGATACATGATACCAGCAATGTAAACATGATTGGCTGATCAAACCTTAATGAGCTGTAATCGAAAGTGTTAGTATTGTCGCTGTAATGTGATAATATACAAAAATGTCCACCCTATAATAAAGATGAAAACCATATGCAAGTGCAACAGTACCTTTTCTGCACCAACAAAGAGCACAAGACGCAGTAATGGCTTTGCAAGGCAACACCTCCATCAAGAAGTCAGTTTTATATTCTGTAATGATGCTGAGAATAACTGCGGGCGGAACAGTTGAAGGAAGTGTAATGTATAATGGCGTATATGATGTCAGTTACGCCGTGATGAATTGGCCTCTGTTCTCAAAAGAGAAACCAATTACACTACTTTTCAGAAGTTTCCCGAGCTCTTTCACGTCCTTACTTCAGGAGCTGATACGACTTCATGAAACACACACACACACACACAGAGATAACTTGGACAAGAGCTGCTGGTCGTCGCTCGGTTACTTGCGGTCGCTCGCGCTGTAATTGATTTTTCTTTTGGCTGTGCGGCGGGATGTGCACACAGGCCTTTACAAACTCTGCGAGATGAGGACGTTATTCACAAAAAAGGGGAGCAAGAGGATGATGATGGCTAGCCTATTCACCTATTCTGGTTGGGGTAAAAGTTGACTTCATCTGCTTGCAGCACTATAATTTCATGGAACGAGTGGGAACTCAAATTAGTAAAGTAATTTACAGGGTAATTGGTGGAACATAATTAGTAATCAGAGACTCTTGTCAAAAAGCAGTGCCTGTTTACTCTGATGAAATTGAACGAAGCAATAAAAGGCAGGGAGGAAGGATGGAAGCCAAACAAACAAGCGAACAAAGACTTAAAGGAAGACATTAAAGGAGCGGCGAGGAAGACTTTTACCGTCCCAGAGGCACAAGATGACGATACTACATCTACAGGGGGGCTGCCGATCAATACTAGTGACTCAGCGATTTCTTCGCCAGGTGCTGAGAAATCTGGCTTTTGGAATTCGCTCTCCACTCGTGTGAATGAGACTTTATTAGTTGTGTCATTTGCAGTCCGATGTAAGCTGTTCCAGGGATCTGTCGATGTCGCCGCACCTCTTTGGTTGCAGATGGAGGCTAATAAAACTCATTTGCATGTCGCTTTGTGCCCCTCTAAAGAGCGTTTTCAGCATGCAGGAGCACTTACCGTACAAGGTATGTGGCGTGCTCGACAAAACGCAGATGTATCCCAGATTACGCCTTACATTACCGTGACAGTATGTCAACACTCAGACAATTAAAAAGGACAAAGAGTGCTAAAAGATGACATTGTTAATATTAATGGTATAATTAGAACTGTCAAAAGAGTTAATCATCAGCGCCTTTAAATGTGCGGGATATGTCAACAAACCAGGGGCTGATTTGATTCCTCCTCTGCAGCAGCGTCACATGGTTTCCTCTCAGATGAATGGGAGCGGGGACCCACGTGCAAAGAAATAAAAGAGGACCCACAAAACATGTAATTTCACTTTATTTTCACTGATTCATGTTTACTGAATAAATCTCATAAGGAGAATCTGAACAGGCGTCTTCCATTTAATGAGCATCCTTTACCTAAAGATTTTTTTTCTTTTTTCTTTTTTTTTTCACAGTGCAGATAGAAGTTCAATACCTGTGAGGAGACACATGGCTCCCACTGAGCGCCCTGGCTGTGGACTAGAATTAAGCAGATATATCAACTCTTTGATACAAATAGGGCCTTTTATTAGAAAGCGGACATCAGCCAGTCACTGCTGTCCTCTGCCAGCATGATGGAGGTTCCTCCCGGACCACAGCTCCATTAAACAGCCTATATAACCTGCAATAAAAATGTATTTACTTTGCACCTTGTTTTTTCATTTAATTGGTCTCTCGGCCATAAAGGAAAACATTAACATTTTTTTTTTTTAAAAGAGGGGGAGGCTACTTATATTGCTTTTTCGCTGCTGTTTTGTTTTCATTTGACAGTGACTCGAGCACAGGTGGATTGAGGGTTTAGTGCTTTGACCTCACCTTAATACCTCTGCTGCAGGATATATACACTCAGTGGCCACTTTATTAGGTCCACCTGCACAATCTAATCCAATCCAATCCAATACAAATGCTATTAAGTTTCCTTTTATGATGCCTATAATGCTCAGGTTTTCCTTTTGTCACAGTGATAGAGGTGTTCATTCACTTCTATGTTTGGCATTGAGCTCATAGTTAGTGGCGCTGTTGTGCTGGGCTGTGTTTCATTGACAGGTGTTTCCACTATTTTGTCCCTCTCATGTATATAAAATAAGGAGGGACGAAAAATTAGAAACACCTCTTAATATAATACAGTCCAGTACAAGACCTCTGCAAACCACAGCCTCATTAATACACGTATAATCAAATTTACACAAATCTGAACATGACAAACTTTATTAAAAGGCAGAATCAATGGCAGAGCTTGAGCTGCATTTAGATTGTACAGGTGGACCTGATAAAGTGGCCACTGAGTGTAGATATTTCCTCATTAAAAGCTACAGCGTCTGTGCCGAGAATATCTCTCCGTGACGCAGCTTCGCTTTTGGTTCACTTTGGGCTAGTTAGCCGCGGGAACAACAAGAACACAAGATCAAACAACAAAACGGCACCTAGAAATGCAATGTAAATCACCAGTCCAAGGTTTTAAACAGTGTTAATTTGGTTAAGGGGGTGTATCTTTCCTTTAGTTCTTCATTCAAAGGCAGTTATTTTTTGCCCTAGATTCTCCACTTACCTAAACCCCGGGGAAAACAACACAAGGTCAGACTTTAACACATAAAATATTAGCTTTAAATATTGGCTTTTGGCAGCTATAACACAAAAGTATCAGTCTCGGTACTGGCCTTCAGAAACACATATTGGTGCAACCCTACTGTGAACCTGTGAATTTTAGATACCACCACTTGGGAACCTTTCTACCCTTGGTGGTTTATATAACAACAGCAGCCTCTAAAAGCACCTTACTTACTTTCAAAGCTCGGTCTGCTATATCCAAGAAAAGAAAAGCTCATTAAAGCTCCGCTGTCTTCCTCGCTGGACGTAGCGGAGGAACTTTATTGTAAACAATAAATAATTAAAATCAAACTTTGCGGGCAAGCATCATTGCATTGTATTGCCAGCATGCAGTGATGTTGCTAATGAGATTGTGGTAATGGAGCGTACTCTCCCACAGGTGTTGTAATAGATGGGTCTTCAACAGTTTTGGTGCAGCCAGGAAATTGCCTTGCCTTGGGCTCTATACCCTGATGAGCTTTGATTTCTTCAAAGGAAATGGAGCACCTTTATGATCTTTGCTCCCGTGAAGACGCCACTGAACGGCTGTTGCACGATGGTAGGATGATTTGTCACTCTTATTGTGCGCCGTGCAGACATCACACGTTGCTATTTTGGTGTCTGATTGTCAACAACAGCAAATCGTTTCGGGCGTCACTCGGGCTCAAAGTGATGTTTGGCACACGTTCACGATGTCAGATGTTACTCTCGTACCACAAAGACCCACATACATAAACATTACGTACATGTGTAAATTACTTTTGGCATCGTTTATTTATCTAATCCGCACTGAGATTATTTTTAGGCGTATTTTAAATCTTTGCATTTGATATCATGTGAAGTTACTTTCAAGACGCCGGTCTCTAATACTCCTGAAATAGGCTATTTGTTGTCCTTTAATCGTATTCTCTTATTCCCGCAGCTGATGTCTCATCAGTTGCATATGATAGACCAATCTGTCATTCAAATACAAGCGCTCTATTACATAAAAAAATATATCATTTTACATTTATTTATACTTAGATAATGATTTCACCTGCCTGCTCGGAGACAATCCACGGGCTTGAGACACCTCAGTGGAAAAACCAAACCGGAAACATGACAGATGTGACAATAACTGTCACATCTGTCATTGTTATGCAATTACTGTGGTATTCGATGTAGAGTAAGGCCGGAGAGAGGAGGAGGACTTGACAATCACAGGGTAACATCAGCCCCGCAATCTATAAAATCTCCCTTTCTTTCTTTCTCGCAATATTTCATCAGCGGGAAAATTGCTCCTGTCTGACATATTCATCAGTCCATAAAGGAAACTGCCAACATTTAGAGAGTAAAGGCACAATAAACTACCCATGAAGATATATTTATATATTTCTTACAATCCAGTTCCCTTGTTTCCTAACCTTTTTTCCTTTGGGATGTGTGAAATATCTAATTGAACAGCGAGTCTCTCTATAGAGCTGTTTTGCAAAGCGAACAAAATTAAAATTCGCCTCACTAAGGACAATAATTATTCACCGAGGGGCTTCCAGAGAATGCCAGCCTCTGCACTAGCAGCTTGAATTCAAGTTGATTCAAACACAATGTCCGACCGAAACCAATATGCTGTATTAATATGAATGTGCCAAAGCGCACTTATTAGTTGTAGGCAGAGGGCTGGCTTAAACTGGCTTAACAGGCTTAAAATTTAGTGTGATCAATCTAAAACCTCGGTTTCATTTCTCTCCGAGCATGAAAAATTAGAATATGTACACAGCTGCAGGAAGTCCATTAAACAAGCAGGCCGCTGCACCGCCTCACTGTGTAAATGGTAGAATTACATTAAATTTACATATAGATTCCTGTGTGAAAAGTCAATCAATTTCAGAGTGGAAAGAAACACTTCTTGGTGAAAAAAAAAGTCAATTTGTTGGAGGACTGTGGTGAAACAATATGACATTATTCTTTCTTGTATTACATTGAACTCTCATGTTCGGTAATGTAAACATTAATTTAGAGTATGAACAGTTTACCCATCTGGCACTTGATGGAAAAATATGTCAGATACATTAAATTAATATTGATGTTGGCATTTGTTAAGTGTCAGCTTACATTAGCTTAAAAGACACTCTCACATGCACACAGCACATTCATATGTTTTAAATACACTTGCATGGCGGATAATCTATGACTCGTCGATATAAGTTATGAGGTCGTCTGTGTGTGATATTCAAATATAAGCAGCGACAATTCATTGTGCAGATGTGTCCTCCTTTCAGTCACACGTGGTTGTGATTGTGTCCTGCACCTTGGGTTGGATGTGCACGCTCGTTTAAGTCTTCCACCCTAAAATATGAATTAATTTTAAATTTAAAAGAAAGAAAAAAGACTCAAATCATGTGTGTATGTGTGTTTTTGAGAGAAACTACGTCAGCTGCACGTGTCCTCTTTCACCGATCACTTGCTTTAACGTAAAATGTTAAATGTTAATGCGTTAACTCAGATGTATGAATTCATCTAGCTGTTTTTTTTTTCTTTTTTCAACTTTATCCACAGAAATGGCAAGAATCCAAAAGCCAGTTCGACATGAATCACCCTCAGAAACCTCCATCTGTTCAACCCAAACATCGACTGTGTTTGGCATTTGCTGCCGAGTACGCTTGTGTTCGTTTCAAGGTACTCATCAAAAAGTGCTGGAAATGTAGGTGTTCCTATATAATCTGCATATTTGGTGCATATTGCATTATTTATTATTTATTGCCGATTGATCGATGACATGCATACTGATGTGCCATTCAAAATGCACACACAGGGCTGTACACACACACACACAAAAACAGGCTAATAAAATATGTTTTGACAGCTTTTCTATAGTATCATGTCTCTTAATTATTGCACATAATATTGACCTCATGTTGACATGTGTTTTGTTGATGTTACTGATGGTTAATTGGTTATTGGACGCTTTTTATTGATGCATGAAGTGAGTTCAGAAGATGACACACATGACATGATATCAATCTTGACTTAAAAAAAATAATCAGTATTGTATATCTTTTTTTTTTTTTAATTCAAACAAGGAAAAGTGCAGGCTCCCATCTTCTTGACATCTCTGTGTAAATGCAATAAGAAGTGAGTTGATCACGCTACATAGTTCTGCATGGCCGCAATAAATGGGTCAAGCGGCGCCGTGTGTGGATGATGCCTACACATGGCATTTGTCCAACAAAAAGTAAATCTCAGTCTGTTGTGAAATGTGGATGGCACAACAAGTGACGGGTCCATTGTAGCTCTCCAACAAAGGAGCTGAAATCATAACACAAAGAGCCTGGAGCGTGACCGGAGATTACACAGCACAACCTTGCCTCCCGAAGCTCCATACATCATGACAGATGAGGAATAATGAACCGAACATGTGGTGATTCAGAAATATTCATGAAGGTGTTCCAGTGTCATTCTTCAGACGTACTGTACAGCTCGTCTCAATAATTTAACCACATTTTAAATGTGATTTTGGTGTTTGGAATTCATTGTGACAGCGTGGCGCGCCGTGAAGAGATTGCGCCGCAACCAGAAAGGTCACGGGTTCAAGTTTTAAAGGAATATTCCACTGGAATATTACAGCATCCCTGTTTACAAACAGCGACTTGCAGCTTACGTCGCATTTCTGGTGCAGTTTTGTTGTTTTAGGGTGCAAATATGATACACACATAGCAGAAGTACCCAAATTCTTTGCTATGAATGGTCAAAAATTCCTCTGGGTGGAGGAGATTACATTAAAATGTGTTATGTAGAAAATGAATATGGTAATTCTTCATAGATAAGACAGGGAAGCTTAATAGGAAAGCTCAGATTATGTACTTTCTAGCGATGTCGCCTGTTGTCCTTTTGCAAAACACTGAACCTTCTTCATGCTCAGCCATTGTAAGGCTTTCAGAGCCAGAGAAATGCTCTTGCACTCACTGGCATTGTGTTAAAAAAAAAAATAATAAAGTGAATGTAAAGTATATCATATGAACTTTTTATGGCTTTGCAGCGCTTATTTGTGAATCTAAAGTGTTTTGAATCAGTGATATTATTCTCCGAGCGATTTTAGTTTCAGCGTCGGGAGGCAAAAGTGCTATTAAGAGCCTGTTAATTTTCTGGGAACGCAAATATGGAAAGGGAGAAATTAGTGAGCTTCTCCAGAAATATTAAAAACAAGTTGCGTGCGAGTCGACTTTGGAAACAGTCGGGGTCGGTGGGCGATACTGGCTGCTATGTGTCAGGATGCTCTGGACATCTTTATTCATGAACTGGTGTCTCGGGCAGTTTGCTCACAGCTAATGAGATCTCTGTGTAGCTTACTAAGGCCTTACCTGTGTTACCTCAGGGTATGGTGTGCCTGGAGATCCTCAGCGAGTCTCTGAATTATGCGTGCACACACACACACACACAAACGCACATGTACACACCGCACGTGAATATGCACTCGACTCAACCCATACAGCCATCGTAATTACAATTTTTAATTGGACTTGTAGCATTTCATGGGACGGATCCATAAGGAAGAGGATTCAAATTACCTCCATAAACCTTTTTTTTTTTTTTTTTTTTTTTCCTGTGGAAATGTATCTCCAAATGCTCATTACTTCCTGTAGTGAACAGACATACACTTGCATTTCAAATTAATAATAATAAATAAAATAAAAAAATCACCACTAATTGCAAAAAATATATCAACAGCAATCAAATAGTGCAGATGACAGCTTTGGACAAAAAAAAAAAAAAAAAAGAAAGAAAGGAAGACAGAAAAAAGAGCACACACATGCACACACAGTAAATACAGCCTTTCTATATGTTTTTAGACTTTATCCATAAGTTGTTATGGAAGATGTTTACAGCAATAATCTTATCTGGAGTGAAATTTAACTAAACCATAACCGGCTTAACTCCCCATTAGCTGATATACTTGTGTATTTCTCTTACTGACAATTCTGTTTTTATCATTGTTTTGAACCATTAAGTGTTATGGACTTATTATTAATATAATAAATATTAGTCAGAACATTAGGCTTGATGACGAGTGTGTCCTCATGTATTATCAAACTGTACCCAGACTCCAGCTGAGAGTTAATGTGCAAGGATCAATGGGTGTGTCTCAGTAAATCCATCTCGCTATCAAATGCTTGAGCCCTGCTTGAATGATTAAATAGGGGGGGGGG
>OMLB01045726.1:7497-19184 GCA_900302555.1 Myripristis jacobus | reverse complement strand
GGGGGGGGCGGGTTGGGGTTGGAGGGTGTGTGTGACCTCTCTCATCCCTGTAAAGCTGCAGTTTACTCCTGTAATCCCCAGCAGAACAGCTAAGGAGGATATCCACACTGTGTTTCCCTGGAGAAAATAAAGGTGACAATGAAAATGATAAATTCTTTGCTCGGGTGGGTGAAACGCACGATAACTGCTCTGCCAACTTCTTCTAAGGTCCTCCAACTAGGAGGGGAGATTGTTTTCCTTTAAAATAAACTCATGCGTCATTTGCATTTTTCCGTCGAGCATCTCAAATATTCCACCGTGTGCCGTACAATAGCTCAGGAGTAAATGCAACTGAACTCCATACCGTGAGGTGAAAGCAGCAAATACAGAAGTACAGCATGCTTGCTATGCATTTATACTGAGGCATGCCTGGTAATTGCGCTTCGATCTGTTCCGCGTGTCTGTTATTATTCTTGCTCAGTTGCTACCGGCTAATGAAAATCTCCTCAAGCTTGCCTGCAGCTAAAGACGCCTGACCAAGTCTCACCTTAAGTGCACAACACGGGAAGTATCGTGCGTGTTGGCCGGTATTTATTCAACCAGTTTATTCATCGAAGACATCATCGTTTGCAGAATTGCTCCGCGCTCACGTTTTGAAGTGCTATATTTTTCCTAAATTGCCCGGTGTCTTGTTTCAAATTGCTGTATGGAAATGGAGTTCATTAGCGTTCAGGTCTTACATGCCTCAGTCGCTATCTCATCCTTAAAATGTACCGCAACAGGCGGCGTTCGTCATTTTTTCTCCGAACTTGCAGGGAGTCGTGTATTTAATGCCCCATTCTCGTTGACCTGGCAAGGGATGCAGTAAACAATTTTTGCAGGCAACTGCAGGGAAGGCAGTAGAGTTCAGCCACATCAAGGTGCTGCAATGAGATATCAGGAAACTCAGCTCGGCTGATATGCTGTAGTGGGGCCAAATAAGAGGAATCTGTGAGAGAAGATCAGATCAGTCTCAAGCTGCATAACCCCAGAAATCAGCTTAAAGAAAGAAAGAATGTCAGCGCTGGCAACTTGACATCAAAGTAGAATCTCGCCCTCCGGATGTTTTTTCTCCTTTATCTGCGAGGCCACAAGTTGTTGCTCCTATTGGAATGAAAAGGTGGTTCACTAAAGCCTGGTAAACTGATACAAAAGAAACAAAACGCACATCATGAAATTAGACCCGATTGCTCTCCATGAGATTAGATATTGATTTGTCTGCCAAATGACTATAAAGAGATATCTCTCCAGATGATTAGGTATTTATGCTCTCGTAGGCTTATTTCCTTTTCCCAACGCCCCTCAAATGGATTTGAGATTCTGAAATGATAGCAGAGCTTATGGCGTGGAAATCTGCATTTATAATAATCAATACGAGGGCACATTTTTTTTTGTATATATATATATATATATTCTGAGAATTCTTCATGCACCAAAAGCTCTCAGGAACTGCACGGACTTTCACTGAATTTCACTGGAGTTCTGCTTTTCACACTCCTTCTTTTTAGGGACTGTAGTTATTACTTTCCCTTTGACAGAGTCTGATGGAGGGGTTTAGCGCGACACTATGACCCTGGAGCTCTCTGCTGTTTAAATCTTATTTCTACAGCATGTTGGAGAAGGGCTTACTGTGGAGAAAGTAGCAATAACCGGGGAATATGGTGAGTCATGTGGGCATTTCTTGGGCAGTCGTCATATGAAGATGCACGGGCACGCGCTCGTACGCTGAGGATGCGTACCCACAAACAGGAGGACACCGCAGCGCCAGAGCGTGCTGATGAATTATGGATGAGAGATAATCAGAAAAGTGAATCTTTGGCCTAACGGAGAGTCAATTTGCTTCGCGCTTCACAAGTTGGTGATTGAATTTAGGAACGATTTTCCTTTTTTTTTTTTCTTTTTTTTTTTTTTGAACCATTCATTTTCACCTGATATTTGTAAATCATGATTGAGTGGACAATTTGATTCAGTGCTTTCAGCGAAAATTTAATAATCATTAAACGAATACGTGCAGCAACATCTTTTACCTGCTAAAATGTGAAGAAAAAAAAACAGACAACACAATTAATTAAACTTAATCAAAACAAAACAAGCATTATTGACTGAAAAGTTGCAATTCATATTCCCCACCACGTTAGGTTTACATCTAGATCTAGACTACCTAGATCTAGGTCTTGCAGATCTAGGCTTTCTAGATATAGGGGTAGCTCATTTCATATCGATTCAGGTTGAATTCAGATCCATTCATTATATTTACCTCTTTTCGCAGATCAGTGCAGTTTAATTGGTAGAATTTATAATATGGGAGTCAGTTCAATGAATAAATTATTATGCATCTAGACATTAAATAAAGAAAAGGGGAGCTCATTTGTATTATTCGGATCTATTTAATGTATCTGTTGACATAATGTTTATTGGTATTTTGTATATATCGTGGGAGGATTTATTAGGGTTGTAAATATTTTGGGATTTGGTTGTGCATATATTTATTATGTATTTATGCATGGAGAATTTGTGTACTTCCTGTTAGATGGTATACGCCAACTCATTAGTTCAGCTCTGCCTATATAAGCAGGCATTCTACCTTTTGTTAGGGAGGCTGTCAGGATGATGTTGGCTGGTGTTGGTCTTATAACACGTTCACGGTGCTGACGGAAAATAAATGTTCCCCGGTCTCCTACTCTCCTCTTTGGCCTCCTCAGCCACTTGGGCCATTTAACACACTCATCCAGGTGATTGACTGATGCATTGATTTATTGACTGATTCATTCATTCATTCATTTATTTATTCATGCATTCATTCATCAGTGCATTCAATTATTCCCCTGTTCTAACTATACTACCACATTTAGTATATTTGTACTAATTGAGCTACTTTATGCAAAGCAGCACTGCAGTGCAGAAATCACTGTGGCGTTATGCTTGGTTGCAATTGCAAATATACCCACCCCTCAGCTGCTGGCATATTACGAGTCATGAAACATTTTGGCAGGTAATTCTAAGAGACCTACACTCCATACATTTTTCATATGGTTAATTTTTCCTGCAGCAGTGCAGTGTCTTAACAAAACAAATTACTCTCCCTCAGAAAGGAACTTTTGCATGCCTCTCAGTTTCTGAAACCGAGGCATGCCCCAGACTGCGTTTTCTTCGCCCACCGAGTAAAAAGTGAGTCCTACAACCTCAGCTCCATTGTTGTGCCTCTCTGGGGAAACGTCTAAATAGGCAAATGTCATGGTGTGGTGTCAGTCACCTAATCCAAGGTCTGCGGTTGGATAGCATGGAGCCTTAGACATCAATTACATGAACACTGGTTTTATATTTCGGGCTGTGAACAGGTGTTTCCCCAGACCGTTCTGAGGCAGTTGCCTGAGAACATTCATCCAAATGGAATAAATATTCTCACAGCTATTCAGCACATTTGATGCCTTTGGATAAGTTTGTGCGCTCATTATTCATTTGTTGTTGTTTTTTTTGTTCTCTTTCCAAGAGCAAAAGATGCAACATTTTGTGAAGATGAGGTGAAATCACAAATCCTGCTCTCGGTGCTTTACATCTGTTGCCGTGTTTTAATAAAAGCAGCAACAGAGCTATGATCCCTCACCTGAGCCTGATCGCATTTCATAAGTGCCAAACTGATGATTTTTCTCTCCGTCTTGTTTTAAGGCCAGTGTATTTATGATCGATAGGCGCTGCATGGCTCTGTATTGTCAGGAATGTCAGCAGGCCACGTTTTTTAATCAAAAAAAAAGTGGATTATTAAAAGTGTAAATCAATCCATCCTCAGCGTGGAAGGTACATTTAGGCAGGATTTATTTCAGAGAGGTGACTTTGGTTGCTTGAGTGGGGAGAAAGAGGATTTGTAAATAAACACTTGGCGATAAGTGACTGCCTGTCAATTAGCCTGCAACATTAACGGAGGAAACAAATCCTCGCTTGTCTCACTTATTGCACTTTGTTAAAACAAATTTAAAAAAAAATAAAAGCTTACAAATGACACTGTCAGCACCGCTGGAGGTTGAGGCCTTTGTTTGTGATTGCTGTCCTCAATTATTCCACAATATCTTTTTTTCCTCCCACCCACCCGCTGGCACAGTTATAACACACACCCACCTTGATGAATATCCTGAAGCTGTTTGGGTAATTGTGTTTACTTATTTACTTAAAGGCAGATGCAGAGATGTGACTCTGAATGACAGATGATAAGCGAGCATGTGTGTCCAGAGAAAAAGCGAGCAGCAGATTTTTGGGAGAGACAACATGGTAATGTAGTCAAGTATAAATTATATTTATTTATTTATTTATTTTGATTCGAAAAACCCAGAGAGTCTATTAAATAAATGCAGGGGACGGTAATAGGGGCCATCCATACATCCACACTTTCAACAATAAAAAGAATTAAAAAAAAATAGTAATGTAAAAAATTGGTATGGTATTTTTTTAGGTATTTATGAAGAATTTGATTTAAGTGAGGCAATGTCAAGTGCAAAAGTGAAAACTGGATGATTCTCAATATCGCTGAAATAACAATATGTAGAAATTGACTTTATGTATACGCGTGCCTGTACGTTGTGAATGAACTATCAGCTCTCCTGCACTCTTCACTCTCAGCCAAAACATTAAATTGATGTGTTTTTTTTCTTCTAGCTTCCAGCTGCTAAACAAGAGGGCAAGGACGTTGTGGAGGAAGGTGAAAAGAAGGCGGAGTGGAAAGCCTTACATCAGCCGCAACCTATAGACCCATTTTCACATGTAACCTCTGACCCCTGCTGGGAGAGGCTTACTGTAGGTGCACTGTAACCTCAACTTATCATACCGCAGCTGTGTGCACCACGTGGCCCTATAGATAGCTTGTATATCAAGAGAAAAACAGATTCAGCAAGTCCCGTATTGCTCGTGCACCAAAACGGGAAAACTCAGCCTCATATATCATGTGGAACCTTGAACAGAACTATATCAGATAGTCCTGATGAATAAATATGGACGAGGCATTCCTCAGTAGGAGCGCATTATTCACTGAGGGGCGTTATCTCATGCAACGGACAGGCAGAGCAGACTGTGGATTTGCGGTGTGACTGGGCTGCTTCAGAGGACAACCCCCAGTCACACAGCAATCTGAAGAGGTTTCCCAGGGAATATCATTCAAGCAAAACACAGAGTTGCAGGGAAGTAGCAGGGAAACGCTGCTGTGACTCCTCAGCCGTATCAGATGCCCCCTGATGAATATATATGGACCGGGCTTCTTCGGCGGAGCGGCATTTCCTCATGAGAGGTTTATTGCATATAGACCAAATTTGGCTAAGACCCTACTGTAACTTGTTGAAATCTTAAAGGAGCAGTTGCTATAGCACAAAATAGCCATAATGTAGCAGGATTTGGGGCTTTCAGGATTCACTTTTCAACCTAAACTCCTTTCTTTTTCTTTTTTTTGGAGCAAAATCATGATTGAAAACAAAAATGTAACTGTGTTGAGTGGAGAAAACGCATGGATTAAACGAAACACTGTATTAACACCGCAGAAGCTTAAGAGAAAGCGCTGCATTCCAGTGCGGCTGTAGTGCTCTTGTTACTTCATTGGTAAAGTAGCCTAGCTAAACGACTCCTCTTACACTTGTAAGAGTTTCTGCTTCATTAGCAATGACGGTATGCCGATTGGTGAAGCAGCACTTTATTGTTACCAGAAGGGCCCACAACGTGCTGTCAATCAAGTGAAGAGGAGACGTGCATGTAAACACTGTAGCCTTGTAAACATTAAAAATTAAGACTTTCTAAATGCCTCTGAATGTGATGAATTTACACAGCAGAGTCGCTGGAGTCTAACTGTACTCCGCATAAGTAAAATTGTGTATGTAAACAAACAAGCTGTTTACACAAAAAGCCTTGTTATTCATTTTTAATGCAATTTCAAAGCGGTGGTGCTCAATGGACCGTCGTATGCCATCATCATCACGCATAAAAACAAGCACACAAAAATCATGCAAACAAACACAAAAAAACAAGGATGATTACATCTTCTAAAACTTACTTTTTTTTGTGTGACGGCATCAAAACATGTAGTAATTTGAACGTTGAGTGCATTTTTTGCATAGTGAGTTCTTATTTTGTGCCAGTAATGGTTATGTTTGAGCAGATAAAAATCCATGTTTGTTTATTGCATTTTAATTATAGCAGGAGTCCAAACATCTCAGCGGCACTGAGGTTATACTGTAGCATCTGTCCTGAGATTGAAGTTTATGGGATCAGTTTACAATCTGATGATAGGTCGGCTTATAGCATTATAACACTGTCCAAGGGAGGGTAAATGAAGATTCAAATACACTATAGTGTCAGGAGGGGAAACTTAGGAAAAGAAAAGCTTTTCCAGTTGAAGAATTTTGTTTCAAAATTTGCTATGCACCATCAAAAAAAGAGACAAAAACAGTGCTCTCAAAATTAAAAATGATCCCTAATTCATAGCTTCTAAAAGAAAGTAAGGCCTTGTTCAGACTGCCAGCACAAATCTGTTTGTTTTTTCTTTTTTCTCATATCCAGATGGTATCCAGGTTGATTTTAGAAAGTCTGGACAGTAAAAACCCACATGGAATGTGTTTTTGGCGAATCAGATCCAAACCACACCTCGAGGTGGTTTGAAATGCAATTCCAGTCGGATTTCTACAGATGTGTCTTGGTCTGGACGCTCTGGACACTCAAATAGGATTTCAAAATGTCTGTAATGTCTCTCTCAATGCGACACACAGTGAAGACGTCAAATCCCGGGTGGCAGAAGTGCAGCAGAGCGGCTGAGCGGCTGAGCAGAGCCCCTGCTGCTGCTGGCAGAGCGACATGGAGGACGACACAGAGGACAAAAGTCCGTGGACATACACTGAAACCGTCTGCCGGCAGCTTCTGGACATTTCTCCTGCTTCCACGTTGGAAAGCTGCATCACCAGCACACACAGTTAATGATGCCTACGTTGTCACCATAGCAACCCGTGCAGATAGGTTGGTGATGTCTGGACACACAAATCCAATCTGATCAGTTGCAAATGAGCAGTGCAGACAGTCTGTCCTAACGATCTGATTTGAGAAACAAATCCGATTTGCCTGCAGTCTGAACAAGACCTGAGAGCCTTGGTAAAAAACACTTTCACTCACTCGACTGTCTGTTTTTAGAGACTGTTATAGTTTAGAGATACTGATACAACATTTTCTTTAAATCAGACTTTAGCACTCAATTTTATGTTTCAGTGTGCAGTCTCTTGTTGGGGTTTTGGAACACTACAGAAAATGGCAAAGGTGATGCTGAAACTTTTCTGGTTGAGTGCCTCCATGCCTCATTTAAGTGTTGGTGTCACAACCTTGTCTTTTTCACAGTGAAAAAAAACAGAGGTACTTTTCTACTGTCTGAAGAGGACCACCTTAAAATCTGGTTCAGTCAAGACCTACCTCCCCGAACCACCTCCTCATGCACAGATACATACCTTTGATAAAGATAATTGGTCCCCACAAAATGCCTTCTCTCCCTCGGTTTCTCTCTTTGAACATACATGCACACACTCTCCCTCTGCCTCCCTTCTCCAGAATAAGGGCTATTATTTCACTCTCATGGCCTGTTATTTATCCTTCCCTTTGCCTTTGTGCCATTCTCCCCCTGTAGCAATGTTCCGTCTATCACCACAGAGGACACTGTAAAGACTGCTGTGGTTCAGTATTTTATTCAGCATCAAAAATAATCCACACTCCAAAAAATAAAATTCAAATATGCAGCACTGGTGTGAGAGCAACACTGCCTGTTCAGGGTAAACAGCATTTTTAGACTTCATGTACTCTTGCTTGTCCATATGCTTCAATCCCAGGCTCCCATCAGCGTCTACAAAACTCAGATACATAGGGAGCGATTAATCAGGCATAGGCGCACCTCGTTGACCAGCTGGACCGCTCGTCCTCAGCTCCCAGCCAACGCTTGATTGCCGCCCTGCTGCCACAGACCCCCATTGCTTTACTTAAGCCAGGGTCCTGTCCAGCCAACAACTGATTCCCTCTTCCCCAAGCAGGAGAGGAAGTCCGCCAACTGTGCCCTCAGCCTATGGATTACTTTGAAATTGATCTCCTGGGACAAAACGGCTCACAGCCCTCATGTTTGATACATTGATCTGGAGAATAAGAGGCAGGATAAAGTTGGGGGAGAGCTGGCTGAGGCAGTTTTTTAACGTGAGGTTGGTCAAGAGGCTGGTCAGCTTTTAGAGGGTGGGTACAAAGTGCTCGTAATAGCTAGACCCCAGGAATTGTCTGACCTTCAGGGTTGAACAAGCCAAAATAGCTGTTGTTTTACCTATCTGACGGCAGATCCCTCCACAAGCCAAATACCACAGTGCTCTCCATCCAACTACACAATTCTTTGGGTTGTGTGTGAGCTCTTAGATAGCTAAGATAGCTGCATGCCGCAGCTAAGTGTCACTATAGATAATGATATCATCCAAGTAGGACAGCAACCAAATTTGCCAAAGGCACCCCAAACAGCCCAAACAGAAGTGTGACAGATTGGAAAAGTTTGCACAAAGTCAAGAAAGTCATTTTTTGCTTGGAAATCTGCCAATAGCTCTCAGTCTAGTCCAGTGTCAAATAAAACCCAGAGGTGCTAAACTGATCCAGCAGTTCTCAGTGTAACAATAAAAAAAAAATCCCAATAATAATACAGTTCTTAGAGTGCTCCTAATGTACCTTGGTCAGGCAAAATGTCCTGTTTTTGAAGATGAGCCAGGGCTTGAGCAACATTCATGGCAGACATGTTGCTCAGAGATACTGCTTCAGGAAATTTTGCATAATCAATCATGAGCAACACAAAATAATAACTTTGTGCCTCTGTCTAATCGCATGTGTCAGTTATTTTAAAGGAGATATCAACTGAAAGGAATGGGTGCAAAGGTACTTATGGTTGACATGTACGTCAGCTGCCAAACTATACACCGCCGCACATCTGCACTAATGCCTGGCCATTAGAGGTGGTTTACAACAATCAGATCAGCCATCAGATGATGGTAAGCCACATGAAAAAAATAATTTCTTGATGCAAATCGCAAAGTGCCCCCTCAAGCAAACAAGCTGGAGCTCCACCAAGAGCAAAGACTCCCCTTTGGTGGAACCGCACTTATAGATTTGTCACCCTTACCTGTGTGTTTTTGAACTCAGACTTGTTGTTGCCTAAAATCAATAGGGTCAAAAGGCAGGAGCTAACTACAGCCCTTACCCTGTTGAACTGAATTTCCACTGGTGTGACACAACATTTGTGGCTATCTCTGCAAGCAAATGGCACTGAGGCCCAAGATACTTTGCTCAGTGCCCCACTCTGAAACAAGAAGTGACTGTGAGCAACCTGAATTCAACAGATCCTGTCATATACCCCGTTGTATACAAACTGGGTTTTGACACATCCCTACAGGATTGTGAGAAGGAGCTGACCCAGCGGCAACTCAAACAACATGACCCAATTTCATAAACAGGCAGTCGTCCCAAAACAACCGAAGATCACACACTGCCAGTAAAGAAGCAGGAACGTGGGGAGACATCAAGAAAAAGGGTTAGTTCGGTGAGGCATGAGAAAAGGATGAGTTAGAGGGGCGAGGACCGCAAATATGCCACTGGCGGGGAGTCAGAATGAAGTGCATCAAGTCTCGGGTCTTGGAGAATGATGGTTCTCCACTTGGGCCACAGCTGCAGCCATGGTGGAGGGCCAGTAGACCAAGGATTTACTGCAGCCTTCACCTTCTCACATGGAGGAACTACAGCACATCGTAGATTAGGATCTGAAGTGAGTGGGACATAGCCCTAGAGCTGAATCTGAAATTGGCACCAGGCCTAGCAAGTACAAGGTGGTAGTCAGCATGGGACACTGCAAGCAAACTGTGGGCCACAAAGTGAACCTCAGTAGTTTAAGCTGATTTATGGTCCGTGTAGCTGCAACATTTCAATGCACCATGTAGCTGTCTACAGTAGTGTGAACGTTTAGAGTGCCAAAACCCTAGGTGACCATGCAAGGTTTTATTAACTTATGTATTTATGTGTGTATTAAAAACTAACTAAAACTAACCAAATTAATTGTCCACCATCAGAGACATTATGTGGTGTCCAAACTGATGCCTTCAGATATTTCTTGCCATGAATTTGGTGTTGATATATAGTAATCTTGATTTGGGGATGAGGATTCCTGCAAATGAAGATCATGTTTCTCTTGTCTTCTTCTGCATGAGTGGAAATCAAATGGAAATGTGGGATGAAATACGAAGCGGGATCAATTGCAGTCACATTTTTGGAGAGGTGCACATAAGCAATGGCAGCAGTCTCTGTGGGTTACTTTGGCACTGCATCTACATTGTAGCTACTACGGCATTTTGATGGCCTTTACTAGAGGTTGAGGTTGAAGGTGCCATTTCAGCTCTATCAACCCACATGCTGCATACGATCCCTCAAAGACACCCAGGAGTATCTTGGGTTCATCCTCCAGTGTCATCATCTCCAAGGTAACTTTATTTTGGGTTGACAATTGGGTTGTAAATGTCATTACTCTGAATAAACCAAATAAACTCCTTTTCAGATTATGAGAAACCCGGTAACCCTAACCCTGTCCATAACCCTGGCTCACTCCTTTCACTTTGCTTTTCACTGTGTGCACAAACTCAGGCTCACACAGTGTCACAAATACATTTTGACAATATTTTGTCAACAAAAAACATGCAGTTGGGATCAACATGAGTATGCCAGGTATAACATTTAACCTACCCCTTAGTCAAAAAGGGCGATACATCTTTTCAGACTATTTTGCCAGAAGACCATTCTATCTGTGCAGCCCAGGTGAACAGGAATATTCTTTTAATTCATTTATTCATGGCATCAGGGAGTTTCAATCACAGGGTATCAAAGTTGCATGTTAACAGCTTAGCCAAACAAAAGACCTATGGCTAATGGTTAGTCTGTGTCTGTTATTGCTGCTGCTGTGGACAGCGGCTGAGCCGGCTCTCATGCAAATGAGTGAGGTGTTGGAGGTTTCGCCCCAGTGGAGTTTCCATTGTTCTATTGTTTTTTGTAATTATGATCTCCCTGTACAAATAAACTAAGCCTAAATGCCGAAAGCCAGGCTCTGAAGTACAGTAATGACCACTGACGGGTGGCAATAACCCAGTTTCTCTCTGTGCATCAAATCTGTCCAGTTGTAAATTAAAGGTAATGTGTAATTACCTTGTCTACCGGTCTCTTTTGTAGCCAGCATCCTAAGGACAGCTTAATTATCTCTTGTGTCCATGTCAAGGTGGAAAATGAAGACAAATGGTAATGTTTTGTACTTTGAAATTAGGCAAAATTTAGAGGAAGACAGGATCGTAATCACTGAATTAGGACAGGTGATACAGGTAGGCCTCTGCAGCACATCCCTCCACATAACGGTCAAAACCTTGCATCATCTCTGTTAACAGATAAATGTATTGTAATTAAATGAATAAAAAGTGATTATTGTTGTTTTGGGCTTGAAACGTTGCACATCATGTGATAATAAGAGTTTTGCCACATGTGCCACTTAATGAAGCATTTCTGCCAAAATTTACTTGTCACCATGCCAGAGACTTAAGCTGAACACATAAAGAAGTCATTTCTTTAGTATTTAATAAAAGTTTATAAAGTTAAAAAAAAAAAAAAAAAAA
>OMLB01045711.1:0-10113 GCA_900302555.1 Myripristis jacobus | reverse complement strand
GCGGCGCTTGCCCGACTTGCAGGGGCAGTGAGTGGGGTGCAGTGAGGAACCGCAGCGCTTGTCTAATTTTTTCGAATAGAATGGGAAAAAAAAAAAAAAATCACTCCCTGGCGCCCTCTGGTATGATGGCGCCTATAGCATTTGCCTAACTTGCTCTATGGACCGCACAGCCCTGAGGAGAATTAACCTAACATACTTGTTTTTGATGGCGGGGGAAACTGGAGCACTCAGAGAAAACCCACACAAACACGAGGAGAACAGGGAACTCCATGCAGAAAGTCCCTGCCCCAGCAAGGATTTGAGCCCAAGACCTTGCTGTGACGCAACAGTGCTACCCACTTAACATTGTGCCGCCAATGCAAATGCAACAAGTGCAGTAATGATATTTCAAGGGAGGAAGCAGGAAAAAAAAAACAACATTAATATATTTGGATCGGGGTCTGGCTAACGCAGTGTTTGCTGACCAGCTAGTGGGGTGCCAGCTCAGTCCAAACAATAGAGGAACCAAACATGGCGAGGGAAGTGACCCAAAAGCAGGGAAGACAAGACATTGAGCCAGAGGCAGAGCAAAGGTGAATACACTGGAGCCTGGTGAACTGTGAACTGGGATCTGAGAGTTAACACAGAGTGCAGAGCAGGGACCAATACATGTCAGTATGTTAACATGAGGTTAATCCACATGTTTACTAACTGCATTAATTCATGTCAAATTAGGTTGTGTACCATTAAGTCAGATCTCAGCCCAGGGTGGGGTGTCTCAACACGGACATATATAATCCTGAAAGATGTGAACACAGGCTCTTCCGGTCTACATGCCGTAATCATTCCGTCTGATTTCACAGCAAATCGCAGTTACACAGAAGTTGCAAAACTCCAACACCCACATGTGCAGTGCCTGAAGACAATCACTATGCTTGGAATTACATAACATGTTAATATGTTAAGCTCATCCTGACCCATCTCTGTGGCATTATCTAAGCACCGGCCTTGTCAGATACTGTATCTCAGTTCCGCTGCTCCAGTCCCACTCATTAATAAACACTATGCCGCTTGTTTCTCATTGCTGCTGCCCGCCTGCTCTCCTCTGGCATTTTCACGGGCTAGCTCCCATGTAAAAGATCTCTACACTAATTTGGAGTCATTGATTTTAACATCACAGTGTATTCACTGAAGTATTTAGTATTTAAGAAGGGCCTTGCTGATAGGAAATTGTACTATGTGATTCTGGAAACAAGCCTAATAACTCATGGTAAGTAACAATAATTAATTAACTAAATTTTTAAAATAAGAGGCCTTATCCCCTGACGATCTTCTGCATTGTCCTGCAATCCTGTGTCTTGGGTGCTCTTTGTAAGAGTTTGCAATATAGCATGATGCAAATTTTCATAAGGCACCAGTGTAATCTAATGAAATCTGGTCCCTTTATTGTGTTACTAAAATGGTTGAGGTGGATGGGACCCTATAGCTATAACCAATAAAAGCGGATATGAATAAGCCCATGTCCACAATGGGTGATATATCCTTTAAAATGTCAGGCTGGGAAGGACTGTAGAATGCTTTCACACAGGCTTTCCTCTCTGTTGGGGTCTGTTGATAGAACTATTGGTGAGTTTCCCTGTATTCTCCATCTACCATTCTTCAGCATGTGAAGACAACAATGCTGCCAAGGACAGCATCATCAGACCACTTGACTCTACAGACTGGTTATTTCATGTATCCCTGTGAGTATTGCCTTATCTCAGGGGATAACCGTACCAGCACTGGACCTTTTCCACCATTCCCCAGAGCTGTGGTTGGAATGTGATAACAGTGAGACAGAAACAGTTGACACAGGCTCGGTCCATCTGATCCTGTCTGCTCTGGAAGACAATCCTCAAAAGACAACTACCTCTTGTTTGTCTCTGCCCAAATGGCATTTGTCCCCTGAACTGTTCTGCCCACTCTCTGGCTACTCTCTTCAGGAGAGATAAACATTTGTATCTGGTTAGCTGTCTGTCTCAGAGTCCCCTCTCCACCAGTCTAATGGGCCTGATTTGTGAGGGCAACAGTCTCTCTTCAGAAGCTCAAGTTCATTCACAAATCATGGGGCAAAGCTCTGATATGTTCAAACGACTGGCCCAACTGAGGGCAACGATTGTTGACATCTCTGTTCACGTTTGTTTCGCACTCCAGAGCTGCCACACTCTGTCATGTCTTGCAAATGAAACACACATGAGCGGCAAGGTAGCTTTCTGGAGTGAGAGTGAGATTGCTTTGTTAATAACATCAGCTCTCACAGAGAACCCACATGGTCATACCACTGCCTTGCCTATGCCCTACATTACCAAGAGGCTCTTTTCCCATAGCCTCAAAAACTGGAGTGTTGAGACTGATGGACACCCTGACATGAACCTGACGAAGGCGAGGTGCCAGTTTGTGCCAAGGATAGCCCACTGCCACTGTCAAATGACAGACCCAGCTGAGAATGAAGCATGTATTTGTCTTCTGCACTTTAACCGGGTGAAATGAGTCAACTGCCTACCAACAGTGACATTTTCCACCTACCGGGATCACCCTTATCCTAACTGCTGCCTTGGAGTCAACACTCCACTAGCTAGACAGGCACAAGTTTGTGGCAAACTCCCACAAGAGTCCAACCTACATAACATAGCTTCTGGTTGTTTGTCCTTTTGTGTGAGAAACAGACACGAGTGCGCTCACAACACCAGTAAGTAGTGTTTGGCCTTCAGGGGACAAGTGACACATCCACCTACTGGAATCATTAGTTATCCTGATACTCTTTCAACTGTCAGCACCCAATGATGAGTGGAAAGTATGCATTGGTGAGAATGGACAGCCAGATCACAGCGGCTTCACTCTGAACTCTCACCATATTCTAGGCCTGAAGAACATAAGGAACAAATCTCATGAAAAGAGGCATCCCCCTGTCAGATTAGTGGATTATACATCCTGACAAAGTGGACCGTATTGGGACTTTTGTTGTGTTTGCAACAAGGCAGAACATACACTTTGAGTTGAGGTTCAGACTGATGCCATAGGACCATTCAGACTTGCACTGTGGCCAAGAGGGTTGCTGTGTGTCTTCCCTTCCCTCTATCTCATCCTTGATCTGCTGATGAGAGTGAGACAGGTGAGACTGATGGTCACTCATGGTGACCCCAGATCACACAACATCACCATGAGATGTGAAAATGATGCAACTGTTGGCAGTGGCAGCTTGGACAGATCCACAGTTTTGGGTTAGAAATTGCCACCAGCAAATGGAGCAATAGGAGAGATACCTCATCTGGGCCAACACCTCAAGGCTGGAAGGGGAAAGACTTGAAGGGGAAAGACTGATGCACCCAGGATTGGATGGATGTTGACCCATTCAATTATTAATTTGGCTCTCTCCTTTGTTTTCTTCAACAGCTACCAGAAAAGGGTTGGTGTATTTATACACCAGGACTATAATGCATTTCCGATCTGCTCTTGTCATAAAGGTTTTGGGGAGAGGTTGTTTTTTAGTCACACTCTACTGAAATCTTTTCCGGAGGAAGCTAGGAAATATTCAGTGATATATCCCGCCTCCTCCCAATGGGGATTGCCTTCAGTTCTTAAAGCCCTATCTCTTGAGCCTATTAAGCAGACCTCTCTTAAAGTGTTGTTAATGAATAAGCAGTACTGCTGCTGGCATTGATGTTTGCTCAGTGTGACTTCTACCCACTCCACTTATTCACTAGTGAGAGGTGATCTGGGTACTGCTGCACTCAGACCAAGGTAGTTATAGTTAACTAAAACTAAACTAAAAGCTAAAACTAGGTGTAAAAAATTTAAAATAAATAAATAAAAACTAGACTTTAGACTGTATATTGTGTTCTTACAAAACGAGTTAAAATAAAATAGAAATATGCAGAAAATATTTTAGTCTTTATTTTTAGTCAGTTTGGTCAAATTTGTCAACACAACAAGCATGAAGGCGGTGTTGTGTACTGATGTTTACTGAGACAAGGATGTCTACATGACTGCCTTCACAAAGTGTTGTGTTTGTATTTATAATGATAATACTGTAATATTCTCAACTTCTTAAATCTAGACTAAATCTAGACAAACATCCCACATATTATTATAAAAAAAAGCAAACTAAAACCAATATTGAAACTAATAAAAACTAAACTAAAATGAAACATTTTCAAACAATAAAACTAAATTGAAACAAGCACCCACTTTGGACTTGGTGAAGTGAAATAAAAATAAAAACTAATGAAAAATACAAAACCATAAAAACTCTGGCTCAGACAAGTCTTACCCTTTACACCTAACAGCATTGCTACTTTACTTAAATATGTTGGATGTCTTTGGATGCTAGTGTTGGATGTGTTTTATCCCTCCAATGCTGGGGAAAGTTAGAAGAGACTGCATTGACTGTGCCCGGTACACGTATCAGCATGATATGTGGAGTGCACAATTACACCGAGAACACAGCAGCTGTTTGTGTGCTACGGGGACAGAGGGGCTGGCAAGCTGCTGTCAAAACAGAGGCTCACTCACTAGCTTTGTGAAGGTGTTTCACCAGTTTATGTACCAGGAGACCCTCCAACAGCAATATGAGTCCATTCTGAATGTGGAGCGGCATCATGGCTGCTGCCCTGTCCATTTATCAGTCTCTCTCTGTCTTACATGGTCGTATCACAGACACACATTGGTTGATCTTGCTCTAAGACTACAAGCTAGTTACAAATGGTTCTATGATCACAGGTGGAGCCCTCTAACGAGTCTCCCTGCTGCTCAAGATTTCACTGAAGATCTTGTCGACTAAATGGCGATTAAATTTGCATCACATATATGATGAGAAGCCATAGGATGAGCAGTCTCATTCTGACAGCCTGAGTACGCGCAAGCAAATTTCAGTGCATTGAGGCAAGTAGATGGCTGCTCAAGACAATAGAGTCCCATTAGAGGGCCCCGCCTATTATAATGAAACATGAGATACCATGCGTAACCACTATCTCTAAATGGTCGAGAAAGTTGACATTAATGTTTACAAAACCATGGTGAAAAATGTTCTAATAAGCTCCTCATTATAGCCACAGACCCCAGAGCAGAGAGCAAACAGCAGAATAATGAATTCATATGTGTGTGTGCATGTGTGTGTGTGTGTGTGTGTGTGTGCATGCAAATGTGTACGTCCTTGTGGGTGTATATGTGTGTGGTATGAGAATATTTTTAGACTAAAAGGGAGAGAGGGAGAGAGATAGAAATGAAGGCATCTCAGATACAGCAACTGTACACCGGGTGTTTGTTCGGTAGTTCCTGGCTGGATGACATATCACTCCCCTGTTCCCTGACCTCCTGTCACTCAAACCCCCCTGCAAACACAGCTCTGGGCCTGCCTGCAAGTACTGGGAGAGCTGCATATCCATCACTCATACAAACAGAAAAGACACATGTGTATACTCACATACATACTCGCAGACATACGTGTGCCCGCGCGCGCACACACACACACACACACATCCAAATGTACACAGAAACACACAGTGATTACAGACAGTCACACACATACTCACTCACACACACACACACACACACACACAATCCAGAGTACACACACACTGCTGGGCAGACAGGGAGTTGGTGTGACAGGTGCAGCTTTGCTTTTTTTTTTTAATCCTCATTTGGATTCATTCCTGTCAAACTGTAAAAAAAAAAAAAAAATGCCAGAAGCCTGGCTAAGTAAAATGGGTTTCAGAAGGAAAGGTTTCATTCAGATCTAGGAGGGACTCTTTTTCTGTCAAATGAGTTATTCACATTTCTGTTTATTTTCCTCATAAGGCAGGAACAGGTGTTTAAAATGCTCAGGGCATAGCACATTTCTCTGTTGTAGGCTGATTCATACCTTGCAAAACTGTTAAAAAAACAAAAAAAAAAACACTGCCACTTCATAATGTTAGGTGTTTTTCTTGCTGAGAACTGTATGTGAATATTTAAATGTTTGTTCTTTGTTTGTAACAGTACTGCACCACAGGCTGTCCAGTTTCTCCTCTGGCCTTCAGCCCAAGTGAATAATGATCATCATTAGCATGACACAAAGCTCCAGTGTGTGTGTGTGTGTGTGTGCGCCCGCACGCGCGCTTGTGTAAAGATGACCTTTTTCATTCTCTCTCTGCTTGTGTCTCCATGATACAGGGATCCCAGCGGGCCCACAAGCTCTCCCTCCATCACTTCATCCTTCCCTCTACTCCTCCATCCCTCTGCTCTATCCCTCAATCCTCTCTCATCCCTCAAGCCTAACCTCCATGTCCACCTCCCCCACTTTCTGCCCTCCAGGGAATGAGTAATGGGCAGTACATAGCTGCTCATATCCCAGGACATGAGCCCCAAATTGGGCAAGGGTGGGACAAAGAATGAGTTGCTTGATATGACAATAGTCTCTAATAACTAGGAAAATCTCTATAGCCACTCTCCATCTCATTCTGTCTCTCTCTCATTCCTTCTCCTCTCTCTAAAACTCTCTTTCTTAAAGACACCCACCCACACGCATACGTAGCGAGAGCAAGATAAGCCAAGCGTGTGTGTCTTAATGACTTTCTTCCTGCGGTGAGACGGGAATTAATGATTTCATTTGTAATCACACCGAGCTTCACATCCAGGCCACCTTGACATGTCGGAGGCTTATTTTAACTCTTTTCCAACATTCCCTGAGCCCCGTGGTTCTAAACCTGATAAAACACACACACATGCACTCAGACACTAACATGCACACATACATGGCACAATGTGGCTCTGTAGGTAATACCCACTCCTTCAATCTTTTCATCTTTAATAAATCAGCGTAGTGCCCTGACTCTGGAGCAGAATGGCCAGACAATAGAGCACAATGGGGATTTAAATACGTTGGCACTACCATCGATGACAATCTGATTCTCTCCAAGTGCTAACAACAACTGCTCTTCCTCAGGGAGATAAGGGAGCTCCAGGTCCAGCAATCAGTCCTGCAAGTGGTCTACAGATCCTTTGTGGAATCAGTGCAGAACTTCAGTATCACAGTACACACATACACACTACACTGTGTGTGTGGTTGTCTTTTTTGTCACTGTGATCTTTTTTTGTATGCCAAGTTTATTAGTTTTATGATGTTTATAAGAGTAGAATGTCTGGATAACAATAAAAAACAATAATTGTCACAGCATGGTTTTGAGTGACGAGTGCTACCAAGCTGTATCCCCTTAAAAGGATTGAAAAGACCAGCAGCAAGATAATTGGGCAGGAACAAGAGCCACTCAGCAGCATCCATTAGAAACGGACAGTAAAGTAGGTTTCATAAATAGCTGAAGAAACCACACACCTGCTCAACACCTACTACAACCTCATGCGCTTCAGATGTCAGTACAGGTCCCTGTCCCTCAGAGCCAGAACGGTACCTAACTCCATCCGTGTACTGAACACTTTCCCTATCCATACCTGTTCCCTTCTGGCATAACGGACTGATTAACAGATCCCCTCCCCTCCCCTATCTTAATTTGTATGGCTGCACATAATGATTGACTAATCATAGTCATGACTGTGCTATGATTGTCTGTGATTATTGCACTTGCCTTATTTGTCAACTGCACAAACGAAGTTACTCATGGAAAATACAGTAATTTGAACTTGAATGGTGTTTTAAACCAGAGCAGGTTCTCATGCAGTTTCTCTCTGCTCCCATTCTCACTCTCTTACTTTCTTTGGTCTGTCTGTCCCTTTGTTTTCACATTCCTCCCTTCCCTGTCTCTGTGCCTCTTCCTCTGTTCAGGTGTGCTATTGACAAGGGATTCCTTGTTACAGAGGAGCTACTGATCCTCCTGCAGCTGCCAGTCACTCTAACTGAGAGCTTGGGCTGATCCTGAGTAACTTTCTCACACAGAGGGATTAATTGAGCCTGGCTTGTGCTTCCCATTCCACACTAATCCAGAATCAGTTTTCTCACACAGAGGGCTTTAGAGGGTCTGCCTACTTTTGCCACAGTGTAATAAAGTTAGACAATCCTGATCCAAAATTGGTCAGTCATTAAGCCATCACAGGCTGGCAGGAAATCACTAATCCTTTCATGATTTGTCTGTACTACTCCCACCTGCCACTGGTTTCCTGTACAAATCAATGTTGCCGTTTGTTCTTTGCTTCTGACTGACAGTTGACATTGTCTCCCATGTACATGAAATGTTTCTGGGCTCAGCTAAAACATTGAAAATGCATTGTGCAATATCCACATTTGCTGTGAAATATTGGGAGACTCTGCCATTATCTTGTCAGCTCCAGAAAACAGTTTTTGACTCACACGGCTTTTGCAGGACACTAACACGAGCCAAGCAAATGGGCTTCTGTAAATAAAAGCAGATATCCATATAGTTATATTGACATGGATGCTTGAGCATATTGTAGAGGCTGACACTCACTCCCATGCATGTCCAAAAATAGTAAGCAAACTAGCAGTGAAACATGACAGACATATTGAGTTTTGGCAGGGCACCAGAGACCAACGAGGGAGGACTAGAGAGAAGATGACTGAAACAATGTAAGGGAGTAAGAGAAAAGACCGGACCGCAAGAAGCATAGCGGCTGCATATCCGACAGCCTTAATTCTATTTATCCACTTTGACAAGTGGTGAATGATCATATTAGCTGGACGTTTCCTTGGCAGAGGAGAGACAGAGGGAGATAAAGAGAAAGAGAGTGAGGTAGAGAGAAAGAGGGGGAGAGAGAGAGACAGAGAGACAGAGAGAGAGAGAGGAGGAGTAAATATGGTGGTAGAGATGCAATAAACAATAAAAGAGAATGATCTGTATAAGAAGGAAGAAAAGATAATAAAGGGAATGAAGGCAGACTGAGCTGTATCACTGCAATAAATAAATACCTAGTAATTCAGCCTATATTTAGTCTTAAAATCTTCTTTAAACAAGTGGAAAACATCTGCCAGTGCGATGAGATAATCCCACTTGTTTCCAGTGCTAATCAAGAATTTTCTTGACTCATTTGTTGACTTAAAACTAGTGGGCTGATCTGCCCTTTTCTGCTTTCTGCTCCAAGCCCACATATCTCGCTGTTTTTGGGATTTGTAGGACTATGTGGATATAATATTGGACTATATATGTAGGACTATGTGGATGTAGTGCCTATATATTGTATAGGTGTGTATATAAATTGCAATAAAGTACAATTCTAAAATAACTACCTTTCCCAGCCATTCTCATATGTGACACATTGTAAAAGTAAGAAATAGTACTGACATGATTTTCCCTTGAAATGCAAATAAAGCTCTGCTCACTGCAGCCTTCATCTTAACAAGACTGGGTCTGAGTATTTATCAGTGATCTACCAGTAACACAAATTGCCTGTTGCATGACTGAGGTCACATTAGGCATCACAAAAACACAGCAGTTTTAGCAGATGAAAAACAAAGTGATTTTGAACAAACAAAAATTTTTCTTTAACACATTTGGGCATTTTTCTTTTGCTTTTTCTCCTACTTTTGCTTCTCTCTCTCACTGAAAAACAAGCACTTCCCGCTGCACAATTGCTTTGATAGGTCGATATTTTTGAGTGATTTCAATAATGCACAGGATTGGACACAGACATGTAGCAGCTTCAACAAATCACGACTCGATAAAAAGTTTGCAAACTGTTTTGTGGTCCGGGTGGAACCGTTATTGGGCCCAGCCTTGGATTACAGCCCACTGATTGGTGATTTCTCATCCCCACTGGCAGATTTTTTTTCACTTGTTTTCAGAAATGCAAGATTTTAAGACTGAAAATGAGACTGAATGACTTGTAATAATGGAGTTTTTTTGTTTTTTTTTTCCTTCAGTGTTAGTGTTTCAAGCCTGGTTGCTCCAGCCACTCCCTCAGCCCCCTCAGCAGTCACCAGATGCTCGCATGATCCTTACCCTTTCCTATCAGCACCCGCCCTTTGCACGCTTTTACCCCTCCCAGCTCAAACGTCCACCTTTCACTTTGTTTTGTTCCCACCTGTGCAAGGACGAAAACAAATAAGCATGACAGCGGAAAACAAACGCTGCTGTCCTGGGTGCAACCGAAGGTGCAAGCGATGATGTGGGGGCCATTAGTCTGCTTATGTGTCAGATTGAGTCTCCATCA